>JAABKK020056416.1:0-10934 GCA_011634745.2 Catotricha subobsoleta
TATTTCTATTTATGACATTGAAATATTTTGATTTTTTTTTGTTTTCTTTTTATTTGTGAAACTTGAAACAACCGCCAACAGTGAGGGCAAATTTTGCGGCGTTGTGATGATTTGTATTAAGCGACTGAAAGAAAATCATGAGGGATCATATCTTGTATTATTATATATTATTTGTATCATGCTTTTGTAGCCTATTAAAAAAAAAAATTGTAGATCACCTAATGTCACAACAAAATGTCCCAATTACCGGCAACACTGTTACAAACTTACAAAATAAATAAATATCGCTATCAGTTTGACAGCCGCCGCTACAACATTTTTATTTACATGTGAGAGGTTAACTCTATTTACAAAAATACAATAAACATTGCAACAGAAAATAAGTTTTATATAATTTATTTTTTTAATATTATTATTATAATATGATATTAATTAATATAAAATGCTTTCAGGTGACAAGAAAGCTTAAATTATTGTCAAATAAATGTTTGTTGTCGTCTTTGTCTTCATTGTCGGTGTCGCCATTGAATCAATATTTATTTGAAAAACAGAAAGCATACACCAAAGTAAGAAAATTAGAAATAGATAGATAGCCATAATGTTTGTTTATGCAAATTCACTATATGTTAATATTTTACACGTTTTCATATCAGTTTTTTTTTATAAGTTTCAATTCATTTCAAATTCTAACAGGCAGATAGAAGCAACAGAATGGCTTGGCGATATGATAATGGTCCACCAAGGAAAATGAGCCGTACGTTTGTTGATATAAATACACATTTAATTAATTAAATTGTTTAAAATTTATTAATCGTTTTATATTTATTTAATTTGAAGGTTTTAATGGTCCACCATTACCATTACCTCCCATATCATATCATCATTTTAATGAATATTGTGGACCAAATTTTCGAATGGATCCACCTCCACCGCCTCCAATATTAATGAATTGCGGCGAAATTCGAGAACATCATCACGGTAATTAACAGAAATTTAAAAATATGACTTAGAAATCGATATATCAATTTTGTGTGAACAACATACTTGTTTGTATAGGTTCATTAGTTGAAATGGATGGAAAAGTTAATCGAACTCGTATGGGACGTTTCATTGAACTGAAAGATCAATATGGAATCACTCAATTAGTTGCACCAATGGATGTAAGTTTATGATTTTATGTATAAAGTGTTTAATCATTGATTTTCCTTTTATTTATTTATCTTGTACTTATACATAAAAATTTCAGAATATAAACGTTAGTAAGCGATTTGCTAATATGCCGCTGGACTCATTTATAACTATTATCGGTGTTGTCAAAAGGCGACCAGATAATCTTAAAAATACTGTAAGTTGTCATATTTATTGATTAACCCAAACTGAACAAGCTGACATTTAAAAAAAAAAATACAATTTTTTTATTTTAAGACGATTCCAACCGGCGGTATAGAAGTGCACGTTGATGATATAATTCGTGTCCAAAAAACATTTCGTGGTGCTAGAAGTCGTGATAATTATGGTAATAAGAGAAATTATAGTACAATGGCATCATCGCATAGTCATCGCAATGAAAAAGTTGTAACAGCTATTACAAGTAGTGAATACAAAAGGGCCAAAAATTCGGAAAATTTAATCAGTTGGTTTAGTAACCGAGAACATACATGTGGCAGTTTACGATTAAAAGATGTTAGTAAATCAGTATCGCTGGTTGGTTGGGTTGAAAAAAAAGCAACCAAATTTATTCATTTGTACGATGGCTACGGACATACACAAGTTGTTGTAAACAATGAAGATGTAAAACAAGTGCTGGGTACATCAAATGAAAGTGATATTTTTTTAGTACAAGGCCGTGTTGTTGGTAGACCACAATCACACGTTACACAAAGTAGTAATACTGGTGAAATCGAACTGTATGCGGATAATATACGAATTTTAAATCCAAATGATGAATATGATGGTCCAATTCGTGAAGTGAAACCAGATGAAAATTTAAATGAGGAATCATCTGATGGAACTGGCGAAACAGTATTAAGGAGACCACCCGCATCACCAAAAATTAATGAATTTACTTATCGTACCCATAATTGCGGTGAGTTACGTGAAGAAGACATTGGTAAAGAGGTGACAATTTGCGGTTGGCTAGAATTCTCCCGAATGAAAAAATTTATTACTTTACGTGATGGATATGGACACGTACAAATTATAGTTCCTGATGAGGTAAATAAAACCAAAAAAAAAAAGAAGATTTCTATCACTTTTATCTAGAACACAAATCTACAAAATAATTTCATATTATTTCAGTTATCACAATCAGTTAATATTGACGCTATTCGTTATGAATCTATATTGAAAGTTGTTGGTGTGGTTTTGTTACGTCCACCAAACATGCGAAATGATAATATGACTACTGGCGCAATTGAAGTGTTAATGTCATCGTGTGAAGTTTTAAATATGGTCAACAATCGTTTACCCATTGAAGTTCGTACATTCAATCGTGCTAATGACCAACTCCGAATGGAATATCGTTTCATCGATTTAAGATTTGAAGACATGCAACGAAATCTTCGAACACGATCCAGTGTCCTTATGAAAATGAGAGATTATTTAATAAATTATACTGGCTTTATTGAAGTTGAAACACCGACATTATTTAGACGTACACCTGGAGTAAGTAATATATTTATTTTTTTTTTGAATTCCCGTAGCCTGTAGGTCTGTATAAGTTTTTAGTGTTGATTCTATCAATATCTAATATACAAGTCCCACATTGAGAAATTATAATGCCACAAATTATATGATATTTATTAGAAATATCTTTAATTCAAAATGTTGAAAATTATTTAATTCAATTTTATTTAAAAAAAAAAAAAAATGCTTTAAGCATCGAAACCGTACGAAATAATAGTAGTGACAAAAGTTTATGTCAATAAATACAGTTCAAAATAAACAATAAAACTACTGCGTAAACATTATTTCAACTTTTAAAATATTTAACATTTGATGCCATCAAAAGTTAAATTAATATCAAATAAAGTCAACCGTTTCAATACACGTTTAAAATTAAAATTATTCAATAAATTTCAATAAAATGAAAAAAGTGTTTGGCTTTAATCAATGTGTGTGCCACAACAAACTATTCAAAACAAAACACAATAAACTCAATTTTTCTATTACTCAATTTATTTATTCTCAAAAATGAAAATAATAAATACTTATAAACCTGTTAAACTTAGTAAAGTTTTTACAATGTCAACAAATAAAATAAATTATTCTTTACATATTTATATAATTAAGTAAAATGTAATGTTGACAATAAGTGAGTGAGTGCATTTTAAAAATATTTAATTTTGGTAGAAAACAGATTACAATTGGCGATAGTTTACTCTTAGGTAAGATGAAAAAATACTTCCTTTTATTCGTTTTATGTTCCTAATGCAAATCAGTTTTGTCCATCAAAAAAAAAAAAAAACGATTACTGATAACGCATTTCGATTATTATTGATAATTTTGTCTAGTCTTGTCCAATGCACAAACGCCTTTCAATTAAATCACAAACTTTATCTTCTTACTGTGTTTGTATTTAGAAATGCAAGAGATGTATTAAGTAATATACTTACTTTGTTCATCAAACAATCAAAGTTATTTGTTTTCAGAGTCTGCGAGGAATATTCTTTCAATTATCCATTTTATTTAATGATGTGTTAATGCATTTTGCAATAAGTGTGTTCGAACTATATGATCCAAATGAATTTAAATGACCGTTGATTTCGGATAAATACAATACCAGATGATCTAAGTGGTATCATTAAAGACAGTATCAAACCGCCATGTGACGGTTCACAGTGGTTCAATAGCAATTCCATGATACTTAACTACTTTAATTTTGAGACCAATTTATAGATAGGTCTGGGCTGTCGATGGAACTTAGAAACATTCAATTATGTCTAATAGTCTCGAAGATATTGCTCTGAACAGCCAAACAAATTAAAAATCACAACAACAACTATTTTACGCGATTCAGAGCGATATCTTCGACACTATTAATGATAAATCAATGCATCTAGTCTTAATCGATAGCTTTAGAGCTCTGAACCATGCTGAACCGGCAGGTGGCGGTTTAATACTGTCCTTAAATAGCGCTAATCAATGCAATTCATATTTCGATAAGTATTTACGTCAATTGTATCATACCTCGAACACGCCATATATTTATTAGTCTACTAGTGGGAATAGTTTTGCAGCTTGACGAAAAATTAATCATTTTTCTTTTTCGTTTTTTTTTGTTGCTAATTTAATTATAGGGCGCTCAGGAGTTTGTTGTGCCGACAAGAAAACCTGGACATTTCTACTCGCTAGTTCAAAGTCCACAACAATTTAAGCAAATGCTAATGGCTGGTGCTATTGATCGATATTTTCAAGTAGCAAGATGTTATCGGTAAAAATTATTTATAGGATTTTTTTTTTTTTTTTTTGGTTCAACTAAACGCAAAGCATATTTTATTTTAGTGATGAGGCAACACGTCCAAATAGACAACCCGAATTTACTCAACTTGATATTGAACTCTCGTTTACGAATCGGGACAATGTTATGAGTTTAATAGAAAATGTTTTAGAACATAGTTGGCCAAAAGAACGTGGTGATATTAATAAACCATTTCCAAGAATAACTTATGATGAAGCTATGGATAAATATGGATCAGATAAACCAGACACACGTACAGACGCTTTACTTGTAAGATTTATTTGTAATTATTTATATATAAAAAAATCATGTATGATATTAATGATTTTTGAATATTCTTTTCTTAGCTACAAAATGTAAGTGATATTGTGAATGTTAATGAAGCGTTAACGAAAGATGTTAAGGACTTTGGTGCTTATGCAATTGTTTTACAAGAATCAATGAGAAATTATCCAAATATACTAAAAACGGCCATTACGAAAATTGCATCTGGATTGAATGCACAATTTTTGGTCTCAAAACTATCACTAGTACGAAAAAATACATTAAAAATATTTATTTACTAATGAATTACATACTAAATTATGAAAATTATATTTTCTACACATAGGAACCAGAGAAGTGGGCAACGAGTGGTGTTGGAAATTTAACAGAAGCTGTTATCACACCATTAATTGAAAAATTAAAATTAACAACAGGGGACACATTAATTTTATCTTATGGCAAAAAATCAACAGTAGTACGTATTTTGTTTTATTAAAGCAGATTTATAGAGCGCTGACGATCCCGACGTTTAGTACACGAATCGTTAATAATGGCACAACCTACAGAAAAATCATCTATCATCAACTCTATCTTTATTTATTTCAAAGACGCAACTTTTCGCCATACATTGTAAAATTTAGACTAATCACAAACTATTTTTTTTTATTGGGTCGTCGAGGGGGTTATCCCCTTACAGAAAAGTTGCGTTTTCGAAAATAAATGAGGGTCGATGGTAGGTGATTTTTTTTTGTAGGATACACCATTTGTCAAACGTGCATAGTAAACAAACATCAGTGCTCTACAAGTCAGGCCTTAAAGCTTTGCTAGAAAATGAATTGTTTTCGCTAATTAAAAGCCAACATATTTTTTATTTTAGCAAAATCTCTTAGGCAGAGTACGTTCAGAACTAATTGAACATTTTGTGGATCGTGAAATAATTCCAAAGTGCTGTGACAAATCATTAAATTTTCTATGGGTTATAGATTTTCCATTATTTACCCTAAATGATGAAACCAATCAACTTGAAACGACACATCATCCATTTACGGCACCACATTCAGATGATTTAGAATTATTCAATAGTGGCACCGATTATGAAAAAGTTCGATCATTAGCTTATGATTTGGTTTTAAATGGAAGTGAAATCGGTGGTGGATCCATTCGTATTCATGATTCAATATTACAGAAAAAAGTTCTCAATGATATTTTGAAAATTGATTTTAATCATTTGTCACATTTTATTCAAGCACTAGAATCAGGTTGTCCGCCACATGGTGGTATTGCTTTAGGTGATTTTTTTAAGCAAATATTCTCTTTTTTATGTGTTGTTAATTTCTTTATTTTGAAATAGGTATCGACCGTTTACTATCAATAATTTGTCAAACAAAATCAATTAGAGATGTGATGGCTTTTCCAAAAGGTATGGATGGTAAAGATCCATTGTCAAAGGCTCCATGTCCAATAACAGACGAAGAAATGAATTTATACAATTTAAGTATAAAAAAAAATCTTTCAACGCCATTAGCTGAAACAACTACAGTAGCCGCTGATGATAAAGATATTTAATTGTATATATAGTTAAGTAATATTAAATTATTTATGTTTTATTCTACCAAGCGTCGTCGAGCAACAATTCAGAGTTACTTTGGAGTAAGTTTAGAGTAATTTATGTGTCAAATAACAAAAAAAAAGAAAACTTTCTAAACATACCTCTACTGTAGTTATTATTCATTGCTCGATAACCGTTAGCATGATTTTCAAAATGCATATTAACTAATCTTTGTCTTTTAGCGAATCCTTTACTTTTATGCATATAATTAAAATAAAATTTAAGATTTATTGTGTAAAAATTTTGTTTTTTGTTTTTTTTATTCACTTCAATAAAAGAAGATAATAAAAGTTAGTTAAAATTACATTTGTATAAAAGCAATTAAGTAGTAAAACCCTCTATGTTCCTCAAACCAAAAATTAACAATAAACAATTTAATTTTAACTAATGACATTTTGTTTTTAAACATTTTTCCACAATAATTGATGAATGATGAATAATTTTAAATATTAAAAAGTGAATTTTCTATTATGTGAGTAATGTGTTAGCAATTGATAATAATGATACAATTTATTGAGATGTTCATCTTACTAAAATTAGGCTAGTTTAGCTACGGCGAATTTTTTTGCTAGTGCAAGTACTTCATCAACTTTATCATAGTTCGAACCAGAAGCTTGTGCTGATTCGGCTTTTCCACCCCCTTTACCACCCATTACAGTTGAAACATGCTGAACCCATTCGTTTGCCTTCAGACCTTTATCAATACCAGTCTTAGGCACTGCAGTTAAACAGAAGATTTTTTTTGAATCTTCATCAACCGATACAAACATTGCCGATGTGTTTGGGCTAATGACTTTTACTTGCTTTAATGCAGCATCAAGTGCTTTCGTATTATTGAAAGCATCCAATTTATAAACAATAAACGGTTCATTGGGATTTGCCAAACAGATTTCTTTTGCTTTCTCAACAACAGTTGTTGCGACGGCAGCTTTCAATGCACGCTCTTTATCATCTAATGTCTTCTTAATATTTTTAAGAGTTGATCTCATCTCATCTTTTTTAACGTAAGGAATAACTGCCTGTGAAATGTCTTCAGTCAATTCAACAATTCGTTTGACATGGTCTTTTGAATCTTTTCCGGTTTGATCAAGGTCAATGATATTTTTCAACTTCGATATTTCGGTTTCAAATAATTCCGTTTTCTTTAGAGCTTTAACTGCTTCGGGACCAGTTAGTGCAACAATTCTTCGGATTCCTTTGGCTATTGCTTCTTCACTAGAAATTACAAATTCACCAATATGACCCGATTGCTGCAAATGAGTTCCGCCACAGAATTCCACTGATGTTTGTTCACCGGCGGGACCATTCGGATTACTTTCAAGATCCTCAATTGGTACGCCAAAGGCAATAACTCTTACTGGATCGGGGTAAACTTCATCAAATACAGAACGAAGGCCTTTAATTGATTTAGCCGTAGCTAATTTCGATTCTTTAGCGTAAATTTTTACATTTTTACTGACAATATCTTTAGATTTACGTTCAACAGCAGCAACCTGTTCAATGGTTAATGCTGTTTTGTTACTGAAATCAAAACGTAATTTTTCTGGTACAACTAAAGAGCCTTTTTGATCAGTATCAGTTCCGATGACACTTAATAGACAATGATTCAATAAATGTGTTGCAGAGTGGTTGTTCATTATTAAACGACGGCGAATAACATCAATATGTAGATTTAAAGAATTGCCAATGCGAAGCTTACCTTCAACAATACCAATGTGTAAAATGTAACCTCCACGATTGAAAACACGATCAACCAAAAATTCGGTATCTTCATCATCAGTCTTAACTAAAACTCCTTGATCGAATATTTGACCGCCACTTTCTGCATAGAAATTAGTGTTATCTAAAATTAATCCACAATTTTGTCCAGAATTAACTTCATCGACAAATTTATTATCACTGTCAATAATAGCCACAATGGAACCTTTACATGACTCAAATTGGTATTCTGTGTCTTTGTCAGCTGTTGAAACGTAGTGATATTTAAATGAATCATTTGTTGTTTTAACACCTTTTGCTTGTAATTCAGAAATGGCATGAACATCTAAATTAATGGCATCGGCTTGACTTGTTCCTTTATTCTGCGATAGGATATAAGAAGCTTCTTTTGCTTTCTCATAACTGCTCATTTCAACAGTTAGTGACTTTTCTTCGGCCATTAATTTAGTTAAATCAATTGGAAAACCGTATGTATCATACAATCGCCAAGCAACATCACCAGGGATCTCTTTTGAATTTCCAAGTTTGGCTATTGTTCTGTTCAATAAGTTGCGACCACGAATTAATGTCTTTAAAAACTGCTGCTCCTCTTCATTAATAATATCAACTACATGCTGTGGATCCTTGGTGACCTCAGGGAATGCATCACCAAGAATTTCAACCACTGTATAAACTAGGGTTGCGAAAAATCCTGGCTTTGCGTTAAGCTTTTCGGTGGCATAACGAACGGCACGTCGAAGAATTCTACGTAAAACATATCCACGACCAGTATTATCTGGATAGCCGCCATCAGATAATGCTATGGTCAATGTACGAGCATGATCTGCAAGTACACGATAAGCCATATCTATTCCATCTACGTCTTCACTACCAACTCGTCCTTGATAATTTGGAGCACCAGTGCCCTTTTGTATGGCTTCAAAAATAGGTATAAATAAATCAGTATCGTAATTGGATCGTTTATCTTGAATAACTGAAACCAAACGTTCAAAACCGCATCCACAATCAATGTGCTTTTTTGGTAGTGATTTTAAGCTGCCATCCTGTTCGCGATTAAATTGAATAAACACTAAATTCCATATTTCCAAAACATCAGGATCATCCATGTTCACTAATTCTGGCACACTTCTGCCACCAATCCGATCGAAATGTAATTCAGAGCAAGGGCCGCAGGGTCCTGTTTCACCCATTTCCCAGAAATTATCTTTCATACTACCTGGAATTACATGCTCTGGCTTAACACCCAAATCCAACCAAAATTGCTTACATTCGAAATCCGGATCAAGTCCAGTTTTTTCATCACCACCAAAATACGTGACATATAAACGATCTTTTGGTAAACCCAAATTACTAGTTAGGAATTCCCATGCCCATGCAGTTACTTCCTTCTTAAAATAATCACCAAACGACCAATTGCCCAACATTTCAAAAAATGTATGATGATAGACATCTTTACCAACATCATCGAGATCATTATGTTTTCCACCAGCACGAATGCATTTCTGAAAAATAAATACAATTTGTTTGTCTGCATTTAGCGCTTTATGACAAAACCAAAAAAATTATTATTTTTATATAATTCACATGGAATTCTTAAAATTACCTGCGTATTGGCGGTTCGAATCCATTTGGACATATCACTATTCGGATCAACAGTACCCAAGAAAATTGGTTTGAATTGATTCATGCCTGCATTGGTGAACAAAAGAGTTGGATCATCTAATGGTATTGTTGATGACGAATGTACATACAAATGATCACGTTCTTTAAAGAAATCAATAAAAAGAGAACGAATCTCCTTAGCGGTAAGTGATGATAACGACATGATTACAATTCAATTATGATGTCAGGAATCGTCTGTAAAAAATATTTCATTTAAAACAAATTATTCATTAATGATGGAAACAATTTTTTTTTTTTTTTTTTTTTATTTACATGAAAAATATTAATCACAACCTAGAATTAATTTAGAATACGTGTAATAAAAGCAACTGTTTATTTCAATTAAAAAGTCAAAATTACACCATCAGCATACAAAACAAAAACAATTCCCCATGTAATTTCAACCAAACAAAAAAAAAAAAAATTAACTATGAATAAGTAATACAGCACACATTTTCATTACTCACCAAAGAAACACGTTGCAAATTAACCAAACTTTTAATAATTTTGTATTTCTTTTCTAATTAAACATAATTTATTTCAAAAAAATATGTAATGATTACTACTTACTTGAAAATGATTTCAATCGGCTTTTTCTTGTGCAATGTCTGATGAAAAATTGGTTTTATAAATCAAAGACAGTGCAAACACGTCGATGAAGTTAAGGAATGATTAATTTCTCCTACATTTGTTTACTTTTATTGCGTTCGTTCTAGTATGTTTTGATGTTGTACGCGATGTTTCCATTTTATAGAAAATCGAAGCGGCACAACTGGGTAATTTGAAAAAAAAAAAAAAAACTTTTAACTTGATAAATTAAGTTATCCAAACTTATCTTGGATTATTTGAAGAATATAAAAAAAGTGACAAAAATAACCGAAAATTATACATATTGAGTTATTGACCATAGAGAAGGGAAGAAACACGTTTATCCTTATCTGTTTTTTAAAAAAAAATCACTGAAAGCATTATGAAATATATAAGTTGCATGTCTAAAAATAAATGGGGGTCGGTCAGACCTCAGGGACTCAATTCCTGAATCACTCGTAAATATCCGCATGCGGAACTGTTCGTACTCTCTCTTGCAAGCGATTCAATACAATGGGATTAATATTATTTGCTTCGTGTCTTCTTCGTACTCTAACATACTACTAAATCGAATGAATATCGTGCGAATTAAAACGAGTGGGTCAAAGCAAGCGGAACATTTTGATAAGTTAC
>JAABKK020056449.1:0-10928 GCA_011634745.2 Catotricha subobsoleta
GCTCCATATCCACTAATTAATTAGTTATTAATTTTTAAAGCGCCTTGACTTATGGGGTTTCTGAAATAACTGATTCATTTGCAGGTTACATCATAAAGAAACACATTCATCTTAGAGAGACCACGGGCAAAAAAAGGTAAAAACCAATACACAACAATTAGCAAAATAAATATAAAACTAAAATTATATACCCACTGACGTAGACAGGATATTATGTTTTACCAAAAAATAATAAAAAAAAAATAATTTCAAATTAAATGTAGCTTTTTTTCTATTAAATGCATATACTTAAATATATATATATTAGGGTGTATCTAAATTTTTTTTTGTATGAAAAAATAGATTTTTTTTTTGATGAAATTTTTTTTTAACTATTTTTGTGAATTTTTTTTTTGTATGTTGTTGCAAATGATTAGCTGATCATTTTATTGTATTAGCAGTTTTTGTTTGAGGGCAATCTTTAGGGTCAATTCATCAAAAATTAAAATTTGATCTTTACGTTTTAGACATTTTTACGTACTTTTGCATCATTAGAAAAAAAAAAATTTTTTTTTTTGGTAAGGGTCCCCCCTGTCGTTTTTTCTCAAAATCAAAAGGCCAAAACTTTGTCGATTTTGCGCACAGCCAATTTTGCACCAATCGGCTAAAAATTTTGGCTATCTTATTTTTTTGAAAAAACATTTTTTTTATTTTGGTGCAATCTGGAAAATTTTAAAATAATGAAAACTCGCTCACCCTAATATATATATTTAAAAATAAAATAACTGTAGTGTGATTCATCAGCGTCATATACACTATTTAAATTACATTAGCACATGATGAATTTATTCTTTTTATATTTGTATGAACAGAAATATCAAACTCAGATAGAATTTTAATAAGGTGCAAGATTTTTAATATTAACCAACGTAATTTTCCGAAACTGTAATATTAATAGCAAACACTCTCATTTTTATGTTTATATATATAATATTAATGGTGTGTTGTATTTATCTCTGTTTAAATTCAACATTTGGGCAAATATTCAATTTTAAGATCATACATATATTCGATGTATCTGTAGTTTTTGAATAAACAATTATGATGATTATTCCTTAAAAATATTGTATGAGCTTATGTTAGAATTTAACTAAAAGATATTAAAAGTTGAATTCATTGTTTACAATTTTTATTATTTAAACAAATAATTTTTTGTGATAATAAAATCATTTAATTGTTGTCTCACCAGTCAAATTCTACTCATATGTGTTTTGTTGATGTGTTGATATTGTTGATTGCCGTTTTAAAATATTGCAATAAAAATAGATCTGCGGTAAACGTATTTAAAACCATAAAAAAAAAACCTTAATAATTGTTCAGAGAAGTTTGCTTTTTTAAAATTATATTTTTTAAAGGATTGTGAACTAATTTCATTTAAAATCTAAATAACCGTTTTACTAAACATTATTACATAATCATTTAAAGCTATTTTAACATTCAAAATAATATTCATATCATTAACTGAAAATAACGACATTCATGGAATACTTTTTACGAATGTTTATTCAAAAATTTGATTCTCATCGCAATCAATCTCTAGCGCTAATATCCTCTACTAAGTAACTACACTACGCACATCTTTGCGTATATAAATAAAAGTTGACGAACGCTTTAAGTTGACATTAAGCTCGCGTGATTACATAAATATTATAAACGAATTAATAATTTTATAATGTCTAGTTGTTTGATTTATAAATCACAGCAATGAAATTTTTCTCCTCTAAATTCAATTAATTATCTAATTTTATGTGTTCGCAAAGGAGATAATGAATTGTAAAAAATGAGATAAAACACAAGAGAAAGGTTTTAATCAAAGTAACGACTTTTTATAATATGGATTTTAAGAAGGTTCGCCTAAAAATTTTCAATAATTACAAATTTAATTCAGATTTCGGTATATAATGCCTATGAATAGTCCGACACTGATTTTTATGAATCTAAGCAATTATATCATCACATATTGACTCCTATAGAATTATCGAAATACGAAAAATTTGTTCAAATAATTAACAATCTTAAATTGATAATGAATAATTTTTTCTTAAAAAAATTTACTTAAGTATAAATTCTTCTATCAAGAAGGTATAAAAAAAAAATTCGTTCCCAAGTGTTGAGGATAAAAAAAATTGATAGTATAATTAAAAAATTTAAATGAAACATATAGTTATCATCAGTATTATTAGCACTCGATTCTCATCGTTATACTATAGTTTTAAATACACTAAAAAAATAATATGATAGACAGGCATGTGCATATCATAACAATATCGCTGATACAAAATATATATACAATTCATTATTTGATGTTAATACACGTACATCAGGTAGTTAGTTGGCTTGTACAGCCGTTTAGAGAGACATTTTATCAGTGAATATTTTGTTTGTTTGAAATTGTTTTTTTTTTTTTGTTCAATTCATTTAAATTCTAATACGGCAGTCTTAATAAAAACGTGAAGCAGATCAGTTCGATTGTATGCGAAATAAAGGATTTTGCATTGCGTACGTATGCTTTTGAACCTATATTTATGTTATAAGCTTATGCATTCAGTAAATAAATAAACAACCGAATGTACGGTAAATTATTAGTTAAAGCTAATTTGAATTTAATGCATTTTTAATAAATCAATGAAATAAAGTGATAAATTTAAGTGAAAATTAAGAAAATTATTTGAATTGATTGAAACTGAAGTGAATCATTCTTATTTATGCGAATATAAACTAAATGTGATTGAATATTATTTTTAAAAAAAGTGCAATTAAATTTTAAATACAATTGAAAAGTATTTGCAATTATTATTACAGGTATTATAAAATATTTTTATGTGTCTTTGGCTTCCGTTAAATATTTACAACTGAGTTGAAATTCAACTTTATGTTCATGCAAATTATTTAAAAAAAAATTGTAAAATTGTATATTAAAACACGAAATTATAAAAATAAATAATACATTTTTTACATTGGATTCAAAACGGCAAAAGAAGAAGACATGATAAAAATCTGTTAAGTCCAGTGTATATAAAAATATATAAGTATGAAATATAGTTAACAAAAGTTTATTTAGTTACACATTTGAAAATAATAAATAAAAAGTTAAAAATTAAGAACAAAAAAAAAATCTCAAAATAAAAAACTAAGAAGCAAAATTAAATAAATCATAAAAACCTGTTAAATAAATGCGGAAAAAAAACATTTGCTTTTTTCAATAATTTTATTTTATCCTTGTCGTGTTAGACAAATAACTTAATACTTTTCATTACTTCTGCTTTTTATTTATATGACGCATCGCTAAAATTCCAGTTTAGGAACTGGTTTTAATTTTAACACAAATTGGCATCTTTTATTTTCAGTTGCTAAACAAATGCATTCCAAAGAAAAATATAAACAACGGGGACTTACAAGTTTAATAGTTTTTAGTCATTCTATTTAGAATGGAATTTTTAAAATATGAAAAATAAATGGTACTTAGGTAATATGGGTATTTCCCGGTATACATCAATTAGGTATACTTAATAGTATACAAATGACTAGCCTAAATTTTAATAAAATAACATGAGACAAATATTGCGAGTTCTGAAGTTTTAGAAATATGATTAATAAAAATTTTGAAAAAGCTAGTGTTTCATAAATTTTCATGCGATTAAGTGCTTACCTTAATTTTAAAAAAAAATAATATTTTGAATTTATTATTGGTATTGGTTTTGTAATTTCCTTTTGTTCATTTCGGTTTTTCTCAGGATTCAGTGATCGAATATAGGTGGTCAATACACCAAAAGAAACAGAATTTTGTTTTCGTGAAAATATACATTAGGGTGGATCAAATTTTTTTTTCAGACTTTCTACCATCACTTTTTTGGTTGCATTTGGTCTTCTGATTAACGTGTTGCATTGATTTTGAAAATAAATGGGTTCTTCGATGTGCTGTAGATCTCCGAAGTAGTTAAAATCGCAATATTTGACCGCGTTTAAACCATTCCATCTCTCGGCCGTTACAAATAATTGTTTTTCTTATCTAGTTTTAAATTTCACTATAAAAACCATATTTCAAAATCGGATAACTACGAACTTCGTAGTAAACTTTGAGTGTCCAATATATTATTTGAAAGCTATCGACTTAAGCTATCTGTAAAACGGAAACATGATTATTTGTAAAGGCCGAGAGACAGAATGCTTCAAACACAGTATAATATTGCGATTTTCACAACTTCACAAACTTACAGCACATCGAAGAATCCATTTATTTACAAAATCCTTTCAACTCATTAAATTTCATCCACCCTAATATACATGTTTTGGCTTTGAACTATCTAATTTTTCGATCGTGGGATCCAATTCTTTGGTGGAAAGTCAATTTTTTTTTGTTCATTCCGAATTTTTTGAAGATACGATTGACGTTAAAACACATATATTTTCATGAGCACAAATTTTTGCGTCGTAGGTCAATGACCATCAATATGTCCCACTACAAAATCCTGACAAAAAGAGGAACGAAAAAATATTTTTTTTTTATTTATTAATTTTTTTATCATTTAGTAGCAACATAACAAAAATGAAATAGTGTACAAACCTTATTTTTTTTTGCTAAATCTATACAAAGAACTTGAGAAAAAGACAATATATAATGTTTTAAATTTAATATTTATTTTGGTTTAGAGCAATTAAAATTCTTAATTTTTGAAAATACAGAAAAATTTAAAACGTTTTATTGTAATTTAATGTTTTATTGTTACATCGTACGGGTACCTACAATCTACATATAGTACATATATTAAATTTGCATTATAAGTACATGAAACAGATATGGATTTACTGCAATTTGTTAATACATGGACGTTTCTATGAACATTTATTATCTTTGTTTCATTGTTGTCATTTTGACAAGACACAAATTTGAATAAAAATTGCAAACATTTTTTTTTTAACCAAATTTACTTCAATTAAATGCAATTTGGAAAGTTTCAACCTTTAAATAAATTTAATGACCACATCGCTTCTTAAATTTAAATTATATTTAAAATAATTGAAAAATTAAAAGTTGCAATAGTATTGAGATGTCATTTATTTTATCATTTTATTAAATTCATTTTCATATTTTAATTATAGAAGAAGTAACACATAACATTTTTGATATAAACATAATAACTTATTTACCAAATATTTAAAAGCGTTGGAATTTAGAATATTTGAATTATTTTTTTATTATTTGAACCTGTTTTTGGTATGCATAATAACAATTTAATTTTAATGTATGCGACACAATTCTATTTCCCGGAATAGAATATTAATTTTCTTAATAAAATAACACAAAATGTATTGGTTTTCGGCCAGGTTTTTTTTTTCATATAAATTATTTTTTTCTTTTATTCATTTTCGCATATAATTAATATATATTAATTGGCTGGGGTTTTTTTAAAAATGCAACCTCTCAGCTTAAAGAAAAATGATAAAATCCTTGAGATATATTTTATTTTTAATATAACTGAGGCAGAAGAGGAGATATAACGATATGTATTTCACAGAAAAGTTACTTAGATATACTTATCTCTCGCTTATGTATACATAATTTAATATTGAGATATTGTTTGCTTTTGTTGGAACAAAATGAAAATTGAAAGTGGAGCAAAATGATGTACAGAAATTATAGTATCTGTACTTCTGTCTCAGCTGTATTTAAAGTAAAAGTATCTTAAGGATTTTCCTTTTCAAATCAATGAAAACACTTGCAAAACCTTTTTCTAACTTAAATTGCGTAATTATTGAATTTAGAGGAATCACTCGTTTAGAAGCATGTAGATCAAAGGATTATTAATTTATACATCATTCTCATTATAAAAATATTTTAAATTTTAACAATGGCATGACTTCCATGTTCATGTCCGTGAGGCATGCTTGGATATGGATTCATATAAGAGGAGTCGACTAACAAATTAAACTATAAAATAAGTATACGTCCTTTAAAATTTTATTGATTTTGTTTCTTTTTTTTTTATTATCCTTTATTTTTTTTTTACCTAAAACCCTAATTGTGAATAATAAATCAATAAAAAAATTCATAATAATCTTTCTTCTATTTATGTTTTGGTTATTAGTTAAATCTATATTTAGCTGATAACTGAGCGATCATTATCAACCATAAAATATCAATAAATATAATTTTAATTTAATATAAAATAAAATAAATGGTGATAATTTTATTGTAGAATTAAGATATAATATTATCTCATCAACATCTCAAACGTATCACGTGCAATTTTTCATTTACATAATAATTATATGTATAATCTAACCTACAATTTGTAGATGTTTACATATCGCTATTACACAATCACACACATCAACATATTTTTATTCATATAATTATATAAAACATAGTTCATAAACCTCACAATACATACGATCCTATATATATTTACACCGCAGATCGGATACAAATATGAATGTTAAATAGTTTAAATATCTACCTTCATTCACTTTTGTAATGTATTTATTATTATTATATAAAATTGTTTACTGGTATTAATTTTTTTTTTGTGTTCATTTATTTGCATTTTAATGTTGAAAATGAGAAGAACAAAAACAACACAACAGAATGAAATATTTAATAATTTTACGTGCGAAAGTGAATATATGTTGTTATGTTATTAAATAACAAATAACAATAATGAAATTTTGTTCTTCATGACCTTGTACATTATTTGCTTTAATTTTTGAAAGTTTTATTTTTTTCTTTCTTCTTCATATTTATTGCAAATTTTAGTAGATTCCGGTTGACAGAATAAAGCTTTTCTATTGGACTTAAGTATTAATATACCATAGCGTAAATTTATGATTTTCAATTTTTGTTTATCAAATCATTGGATTTTTGCGCAATTAGATTAAAAATATTTATGTCAGACGTATATTATTTGATATCGCAAAGATAACCAGAGCATTTGAAAATACACCGGACATAATAATATTACATATATTTACCATTTACTAATTATATAATTAAACTATAGTTTAATAATTAAGATGATTATTGTAGTTCTCTTGCGTTGGAAATTGTTTGAAGGAATTGTTAAATGAACTCGATATTACTGTGTTGTGTTGAAAGTAATGTCGTTATTACTTTCAAATAGGTACTTCCTGTGTTTTTATTTATTTATTTTTTATTAAAATTTTCCTTAAACTTTTAAAAATATTTTTACAAACAGTAAATTTTGCAGAATGTCAAAAGTTTGCATATTTGACATCCTTTTGGTTTATAATAAAAACATGTTACTTTTTTTTCGGTCATTTGTCATAAATCTCAAAAAAAAAAAAATTATAATTATAATTATAGAAAATAAAATTTAAGTCAATTTTATTATGATGGGGAAACTGAATAGTAGAAAATTATCTATAATTTATTATAAAGATATAATATTTCAGGTATCATTTTTAAAGTATCAATACTTTGTATTCAAATTACTTTTTTTTTTTAACTATTCGTTTACTTTATAGGTAAAACTTTTGTTATCTTTGTTCAAAAAGTATTTAAAATAAATATTCAAAATACATTTCAAATTTAGTATATTTAAAATAAACTTGCAAATTTTTGATATTGAATTTTGTAAGTACCATATTTTTTTTTTTTACTCAATAGGGTAAGAAATTAAGTAAATACGACATAAATGACATGATAAAAATGAAATTGAAATAGACATGCCAAACACTGTTCAAAACTAAATATGTAATTATAAAAATTATTTTATTTTGAGTTTTCTAGAAAATGAAGTGTTCGATCTTGTGTCATTACCTATTTCTTTAATTTGACTTTACAGATAAAATTGTTTTTAACAACTCAATATCTAATTATCAAACAATACATAAAGAACAGATTTCGCTAACAATGTTTAGTGATAAGAATAGATAATAAATAATTTAATTATTATTGTTGAACATAAACGTTAAAATGCTGATGATTGTTATTTATCCAAGTAGTACTTACAACATCACAGTCGTGTTTTGTTTTTTTTTTATGCACAGCTTACTATTAAAATAAACAAAACCGAAGTAAGTGGCATAATAATTTTTAATAATTGAATAAAGATAACCGACGAACAATTTGATGCTTGAAACTATTTTGTATTTTGGAAAGATTCAGCATAAATATTTATTCACAAAATTATATTAAATAATCATTTTAAATGCTTTTCTCATTTTCCATATAGAATATAATACTAAAAATGATCAAAATATAACTAAAAACAAAAATTATCCACGTAATTCTAATTAGTAATATTTCAAGCATATTGTAAGCATAACGTCTTATAATTCTGAAGCATATACTTGAAATAAAAATTAAATTGATTTCATAATAATATGAATAAAGCAACGTCTTGTTAATTACTTTATCATTTCATAAATACCAGTCACTAATTCATTGGATTTTGGGTGATAAATTTTTTATTTTATGTTTTGATCAAGTTTTTAGTAATTATTTTGTAATTTGAACTTGAATGGTTATGTGAAGTTCGGCACGTAATTTATGCAAAAAATTTAGTGATTTTATTGAAATTTTTAAAATATAAACAGTTGTATGTTCGGTAATTTTATTTAGTTGCTATTCACACTTCAATTCATATAAATTGCTTATTTTATTATTAAAAACGGATGAAAAAAAATAATATTAAGTAGAGTAATAATGTGAAAATAATAATATTCTTGTTTTATAAACTTATTTTAAATGTGACCAATTACTTGAAATACATTTTATAGTTTATCCGAATATTAAATCTTCATCCGGTTTAACTGAAACACTGATCTTTGCTTGAATTATACAAGGATATATGTGCGATGTACGTGTTAAGAAAATTTCAATTCAGTTTACTGATTATGAAACTTTAGAATGTTATTTGTCTATGTTTTGCATTGAATTCTGTTGGAAATCATTTTGTACGTGATTACTTTTTAAATTTCCCACAACGGAATTTCCATTAAATGCTGTTTTGTTATTAATAAAGTACGTTCTACTCTAATATATTATAATTATTAGATAATTGAAGTGTTCAATATTCTTTTAAATTAATAATTATTTGTAATGAAAATAAATAAAAAAAAAAAACAATAAATTTGCGTTTAAAAACAATTTGCCGCTATTTAAATTCATATTTTTATTTTTTTTGAATGAATGAATGAGCAAAATTTCAAATCACAAATTAAATAAATTGATCTGGGAAAAACTCAAAAGATAGCTGCATAAAAGTTTATTAAAAACTATCTTTTGTTACCAAAAATTAAAATTTATAAAGAAATTATCATAAATTTTTGATTTACAATAAATATTCAAACTAAAAATCATTCACATATTTATTTTGAAACAATATTTAATTATCATGCCTTTTCTTACAATTTATTTATCATTTTTCTTTCAACCTTTTTACAATCCATATGTTCGAATATTTTAGCAATAAAAAAATGACCTTTTTATAATTGGTTACTTGATTTGACAAATTATATATATTTGTTATAATCTCTAGTGTATCATTGTACCTGTGTCTGTGATATGCTTCTTTTTTTTGTGTACCTATTAATCATAATAATGGTGATTATATAACCGAATATTTACAAAAACTATATTTTTATTGTTGAACTTTCTATAAGGTCAACAAATAATTATTGTAATAAAAATGCAATTTATTATTTTTTATTTGTTTTTTTTTTTTTTTTTTATTTTAATTTATATAATTTGAGGTTCGACTACATAATTATATGGTCAAATTATGTTTAGTGGTATCGGATTAATTTGTTTTTTGTTTGTGACTCTTCTTTTTATTTGGAGAAACAAAATAATCGCTTTGTCATATAAGGCCAAAACCATAATTACTTATAGAAAAAAAAATGAAAAAAAGTAAAAAGTTTTTTGCTATTGTAATGAGACTTGAAAGATTAGACATATGCTTACAAATTAAGTAAATGTTTATTATTCCTAATTGATTTTTTTAAGGGTAAATCCATACAACGGTTCTGAGTTCGTATATTTTGAGATATTAAAAGTAGAGTCGATCGACTGTTTGCGTAGATTTTTACCATTAAAAATTAAAAATACTTTAAGGAAATAGTAGTTTATGTCACTTCAATTTTATGATATAGTAGTCGGTTTATACTATATAAATTATTTTTTGTATAATTGCTATATTTTGATAATAAATTTATTAACTAGTTGTTAAATTCGTTTCAGATTAATTAAATGATTTGACTTTCATCAACCATATCCGCTATCTGAAGTAAATTAAGTGATAGAACAAAAATATAATAATAAATGCATTTAATTTTGTGATAAAAGATTATTTATTGACTAATGCAAATAAATAAAAATGCTGTTGAAACAAATTAAGCTGTTATTTGGAAGTTTAATTTATTTAACATGGACAAGTTCAATTCATGGAACATCATCTGCTCAAACAGGTAAAATACTTAACTTAGTGTTTATCTTTTTATGAAATTTGTGTCATTGTCATCTAAATTATAAATGAGATAATTAGTTTTTTTTTTATATAAGATGTAAAATAGATCCTACTTTAGGAGAAAAAAAAATATATATATACATATATAAAATATGGCACTCGTTACCCTAATATATATTATATATATAAATATATATACTTTTTGAATTTTAATTCTACAATATTATTGACAGTTAGTACATGAATTGTTTTTTACCAAAAACACTACATTAGTTTTATACATATACAGAAATCAAAAACAATAAATTACATTTAAAAAAATTAATCTAAATCTTAATTAACTTGAAAACTAAGTTTACGATTTTAATAAAACTTACAAAATATATACAGTAAAACCTCTCTAAATGCAACCTCTCTAAGTGAAACACCTCTGCTAAATGAAACGGTCTTACCGCGACGGGT
>JAABKK020056460.1:0-10927 GCA_011634745.2 Catotricha subobsoleta
CCATAAACAGCACACAATTTTTTCCGAGCCTGCACTGCGTTTTTACCTTTTCGGTAATAAAAAAGCAAAATGTGACGGATATGACCATCTGGAATCTCCATTTCAACTCAGTCTGAAACAATGAATAGGAAGCCAAACTTGAAACTTTTTTTCTTAAATAATCCATGAAATGTCAGCTGTCAATTACCATAAATGATCTGAAATTTGCAATGAAGAAGAATAACTTAGAAAAGCTAGAACCATCTAACGAAAAAAAACGAAATGACTTGTTGCCAACCCAATAATTTACTGATGTTTCTTTGCGTTCTTCAGATGCGATTTCATGTGATATTTGAGTCCAGCCAGTTGATTAAATCTTTTTGGGCAAACAGAGCAATAATACGATTTACCATTTAAATGAATTTTTAAATGATTGCTTAAATTACTTGATATCGTAAATTTCTTATCACACACATCGCAATTAAACGGTTTCTCACCTGTATGAAAGGTGTTTTCTTAAACATTTACGTAGACTAAACTCCTTCTTGCAGACATTGCAGGTGAATGGCTTCTCCCCCGAATGTGCACGCATATGTTTTGTTAAATTGGAAGATACATTAAAAACTTTATCGCAAAATGAGCAGGAAAATGGTAGAAAACTCGGTACCGCTGTTTGTTGCTAAAAAATTTCAAGAAGGTCAAAGATAAAGGTTTGTGTGTGTGTGTGTGTGTGTGTGTGTGTGTGTGTGTGTGTGTGTATGTGTGTGTTTATGTATAATGTAGAAGTATGTAATTTTTTCATTTCATTATTTACAGCCGTATGGGTACCTATTGCCAAACGGTCATCTTCTTCTGTTTAATAACAAAAGACAATCGTAAGCTGTTAGTTATATCCAAGCGAACGCTATAGTCTATTCGCAATCAACTGAATTTGAATGGTGTGTTATTATTGGTTGTTTTTTTTTGTAAAAGGGTTGGTAAAATTAATAGTTTTTCGACATTTTATTTACAATTTTTAGATGTTATATTTCTAACATAGCTATTTCATTACTTTAGTTACTAACTGCCATTTTCATTACCGCATTAAGAATTCTACTAAACAGCGTTTTGATTATTGTAGTACATTTTGGCATTTGGTACCAAACTGAGTTTTTATTTATCATTTTTTAAATCCAATAAATATCAATAATTAACTTATTAAAAAGACACATTTTATTAGTTTGATAATTAATATAAGTGAAGTAAGCAAAAACCACCCAAAAAATCAAATTTTTGACATTTGGTAACTAGCAGTAGGTTACTAACCGCATAAAAATTGGACTGGTAGAATTGTACTAACTAAAATATCCTAGAAACTATCCAAATATTCCTTTCGGTAGCTATACCACCGTTTCCTTTACTAAAAAAGCGACCAGACAGTTACTAACTATAGTAATAAAATCGCTATGTAATGGAGAAAAGAAAACGCATTTGTGTAATTAACATTGTTTACTAAAATTTAATATGAAATATAAAAAATAATGTTTCTTTTGTTGTTTATTATTCCAAAAGAGTATTCCATTAACACAACTTACATTATTTTAAATTTCAATGAACAATTTATTGCTCAACATCAGACCATTCTGAATCTGAATCTCTAAAATGAATAATTAATGGCTCCAAAATTCGTTCAATGGAATCATTTAAATCCCACATCTTTGATTCCACTTTGTTATTAACGTGATTAACACATTTATTCCAGCTTTCGGGAGACACATTGTTTATTGCTGCATCAAATAACATCTTTACATCATTGAATTTGAAGGTGGTATTTTTTCGAGCGAATTCTCCTTTCACTATTGCCTAAATTAGTTCGATTGGATTCAGTTCACAATGGTAAGGCGGAGTTCTCTCGCCGATTATTCCAGTTGCTTTTTCCATCACATCAATTTTATTTTGATAAAAGTGCTTTTGTGGATATTGCTCAGTTGCAATAGTTGAGTTCTCAAAAGATTATTATCAAATGGAATTTTTTTCTCACACAACCAATTATCAATATAATTTTTTCTCCATGCTGTCGTTTGAATTTTTTCCTGTTTGACGCAATGATAACTTGCGTTGTCCATAACAATTACACTATTTTTTAGGAACTTTTGTTAAGATATCAGCAAACCACTCTTCATACACATCACCATTCACATCTTCATGATAATCTGACGTATTTTTAGATTCGAAAACCGATAGGCCAACCTCAAAAAAAACAGTGTCTGATCTAATGTGAGTTATGATGAGATGCTTGCATGTGCCTGTTGGATTGGTCAGTCCTGATGACAAACCTTTCAGAAATGCATCTCTTGATAATTTCAATGTTGTATCTTGCCAGGTATTTACAATTCTATGACCTGCATTCACCTATGTCTCATCTGTGGAAAAAGAATCTTACGACCAGCAGCCCTGTATTGTTTGATTGATCGTATATAATTCCGACGCCAAGCTATTATATTGTGGCGATCAGGTCACACCAAATACCGAAGTCAAACCAACCCCAGAAACAAAATCATCATGCAACATTCATTTTCATACACACACACAATCATACATAGAAATTATTTAGTTATACAGTTGTTCTCATTCATTCAAAGTGTACGCACCTAAAAATTAAAATTAAAATTAAAGAAAATATAAAATCCAAATAATTTGTTAATTATATTTATTGTATATTATTCCGAAGTTTATTCCTACAATATCATCTCCTTATATAGCCTGCTCTTAGGCTATTACGGTTTCGTTTTTGTGGAATTTAAAATTGATACTTTTCAATACTGTATGCAAAGCTGTTCTGGTAAAGTTAGGTAAACTATTGTCGCTATTTACAGCTGTTAAAACTTTATCGATTGTGGATATTTCGTTTCTAGAGAAGAACCTTTGCACAGTTCGTCCTTATGGCACATTTATCAAATTCATTCATTTTGGAAACTATATTATTTTTATTCTCTTCACGTTTTGGAGATTGTAAGATATTTTCATTGTTTTGTTTTAGAATGCTTTAAATTGTTCGTGAACAAAAAAATTTTAACTTTCGATAGTCCAAAATACAGATAGGTTAACGAAATCAGTGGATTTTTGCTTTTCAAGTATTTCATCACATGTATTACGATAATTTTTCGCTTTTTTGAAACATAAGCAGGTGGTGATGGTGATATTTTTGGTAATGAAGGTGATATTATTAATAGTGGAGATGATAATGTGGAATGTAGACATATTGACGATAATGGCACACGTTGAGATAATTCAGATGGTGATGGCGATGTAGTATTTTGTGCTGATAATGATAATGATGATAAGTGATTTATCATTTGTTGTTGATAATGATGATATGTTTTGATATATTTCTGATACTGAAATGTCGCGAAATGTGTTAGCGGGTGATGGACAATATAATTTTTGGCCGACTACTGCAAACACTATCGTAATGATTATTATTACGATAAACAATCTTCAACTGGGCAAACATAGAGTAAAATATAAAAAGTAGTAATATTGACTAGAAGTCGAAAAAAGAGTTAATATTAGATAACTGGTCGGTAAAATAAAATAAATGGAAACATAGTTTGGCCAACGTCAATGACCCGTTCTCCTAAAGCCGCCCCTAGAATTAATAAAATGGCCACAGATTTTAGAAAATGGGCCCTAGATTTTAAAAAATGGGCCCTAGATTCTGGAAATGGAATTGTAGCCAAGTCGATATAAATAGAACTGTAAACCGGGGTAATCAGAAAAAGTTTTGACTTTCAAAAGAAGATTGCGAGACCCTGCAACTCCGATTTACATATTGTCTCGCCGAGGTCTACAATTTTCCTGAAAAAGGTATACCGTTTTCTCTAACGGTTTCAAAAACAGAATTCGGACTTGTTTGACAACTTTCGTAATTTTTGTCCAATTTTAATACGGTCTTTAGAAAACTATCTAGAATTGAGAGTACTACAAGTTTGCGGAACACACTTTAAGGCTATTTCACAGTTTTCATACAGTATTCATAGATAATTAGGGTGGTCTCAAACTTTCTGACGGCAGTGTATATTTAATATTTTTTTATCGACAAGAACCGGCAAAATTGTTTTAATCAATACCGTAAATGTACCATTTAATACCGTCAGCTTATTAATATTTATCAACTTACCATTTAAAACCGTTAAATATAAGATTAAATACCGTCAAATAGTTAATAATATTTATTTACCATCAAAAAAACATCAATAATAATAATAAAATAATATTTGATTGTTTTTTTATAGTAATTTAATATTTTCTATAACGATCTGATGGTAAATATTTGATAATATCGTTATAAATTATTAAAATATCATCAAGGCGAGAATAAAAAAATTAAGCCAATTTCTTATATTTCGCGATAGCAAAGCACTAATTTTATTCATAAGAACACACGTAATTTTGTATTTTTTTATCAACTTTCAGTTAGACTGACACTAAGTGCCCTTCTACTAGTACTAGTCAGAAATGGTAGCCGGTTCGGCCGAACCAGCCGTTCTCTTATTTTATCATAAGTTTTAGGTCCCTTAAATCTTTTACATGACAAACTTTTATACACACGATTAAGGTTGAAATTTATCCAATGGACTGTTATTTCTAAAAAACTTTTATGTTTTGTAGATCACAAATCAGCTGATGTGACACACATGTGATACAGTTTTCAATTCTTTAATTAAATTCTGTTTCCGTGATTGTTAAAAATCAATTATTCTAGTTCTTATTTGTATTCCGTGTCATTATTTTAATATTTGACAGTTGCTACCGAATAAGCCTGTAATAATAAACGAAAAATAGGAAACATTTTAAATTTGAGATTGTATTTAAAAAAAAAAAAATCGCGAAGCTCTTGATCATCTGTGATCGATAGAGGATGCATTCCTTTTATCACGAAATCCATTAATTTGAAAACAAATGTTTTCTGATTAAGAACTTTCATTGTGGAACTAAATGATAGTTTTCATCTGTTTACTATAACTAGCAGCCTTACTCATAAATTAGTGGGCGGGTTCAAAAATATTCTTATAATTGTTGTCACGCCATTGCGCAAATTAGATTAAAAAATGTTGTTTTACTTACCAACAATTGCGGCAATCTGCTGGACAATGGCCCCCGGCCTAGCCTGCAGTTCCGTCTGCAGCTGCGCATTTTGCTGCTGGAATTGAGCATTTGCTGCCAACAACTCCTCATAAGTTGGAACATGGTTGGGGTCCATCTGAAATAATATTTAAATGATTTCTTTAAGGCGGCTGAATAGATAAAATGAGACATCTATGACTATACTTTCCTTAATGTCGAATTTTCCGTACAATATTTTTATCTCGATTTTTAGAAAGTGTTCTTAGGGAAGATCCATAAATTGCGATGACAGGTGTGAAACTGAGACAAAAGGAGGCCCTACGAATGTTGGAAATGTTGAATTTAGCGATTGAATAATTATTTAATGGCGAATGAAACGCTCTACGTGAGAAAGCTAAACAAGTTGAAAGAAGAAAACATGCGTAATTTCAACAAAAAATACAAAAATATATAGATAATAACTTCTTACCTTTTTTTCGAATTAATGTGTGCATGGTACGGGGCCATTACCATCTTGGTCATCCAATACCATGACCATTTTGGTCACCCGGTGGAGGCTGTATTGGTGCGCCTACAAAAAAAAAATTTAATATGCGAGTATAGATTTATATAGTTTATAATATAAAATAAGAAAAACAAAATATCTTATATATATTCCCCTAACTGCTGCTCAGTACGTATAGTATGTGATCGTCGGTACCGCGCATGCCCGAAAAAAAATCAATAATTAAAAAAATCGTCGGATGGAGAATTAAGTGAAAAAAGCTATTAGAATGAAATTTTACAATAAAAATAATTATTTTACTGGTTTTGCATGATTGCATAATTAGATTATACTATATTTTAATCAGGGATAATATAAAAGATGTTTTTTTAATAAGAAAACGAATAAAACATGTTTTTTGTTTTCAACATGCTCTTTAATGTTTTCTTTTTTTGTTTAAAACACAATTCGTGTTTTTTTTCTGTCTCCTGTATTAATTTGTGACTTTGCCAATGTCGGATTACTCATTTTGAAAAAAAAAAATGTTGATTGGTATAACTTTTAAATCAAGGACCGCAGGTCCAGCAAATGTATGAACAATCCGAGCTAGCTTTTGAAGGCGCAACTTTTCTTCATACATCATCATGCGATCAGTTCTTTCTACAAATAGTTATAGTGAAAACGATAAAAAACGTTATCGGTAAAATGAACTAGCTGGGGTTGTTCATACATTTGCTGGACCTGCGGTCCTTAATTTAGAAGTTATACCAATTAATATTTTATTTTTTTTCAAAATGGACAATCCGACACTGGGCTTTGCAATTCATTCGCGATCTTTAACGAAGAAACTACAAAAACACAAGGTATTTTAATGGTACTTGGCTATTTTCATATAAAATTATGTGATCTATCTTAATAGGATGTTTGTTCATGTATAAAAAACGGAAATCGCAAGACGTTCTAGTGAGATACCACGGTAAAACGACTGCAGAAGTTTATATAAGATCGGTCAATTGGATAATTATTGGTTAGGTGTCCATTCACAGTACGTTGAAAAACCGGTTCTAAAAAATATCGACACTGGATTAGTTGAAAACCTCACACGATTTAATAACGACATTTTATATCATTTCATTGCATGTTATTATTATAATGAAAGATAACAGTTACATTAATTATCGTTATTAGATTCGTATTGGATATGTGTACCTTTAGCCATGCAATTCTCACACATGCATGAAAGACGAATTAAAATCTCTGGGTGCTAAGACAACTGAAACACAACAAGCGTTAATCAAGAGGTTAGCAAATGAATTTCAATTTTAAGAAGTATTAATACATCATAAGTTATTAGTTAATGTTGTTTTTAGGGTTGAATTATGGAAGAAAAACAGTTTGAATCGGAAACTTTACTTTATTCAGGACAATCAAGGCTGGAAAAGCTAACGTTTTTTTTCAGCGGCGCTATCGCTAACGCTATACTCAAATTTTAAAGCGCGCTAGCGCTAACGCTAAAAGTAAATATGCGCTAAATTTACCGCAAAAAAATCTGAAAAGCTAAAACAATAGAAAAGAACGTAGATTTTCGTTATAATAACACAACAAATTTTAATATTGAAACTATAAGCACATTTTATACTTCATTTTTATTAAATTCATTTATTTTAAATGTAAATGTACTTAATTATAAGAAAGCGAAGTTATTTAAAGATTGGAACAGAAACATTTAGCTTAATAACATATAAGTTAATATTGAGAATTGAATCAGTTTATAAATTAAAACCTAGTCACCTTAGTAATACATGTGCGCATATATTAATATAGATAAATAATATTTAAGCCAAATTTCTCATTAAAATTAAGTTTCTCATTGCTCACACACCCACAGATTACATAAAATATCAAATAATGTATTGAATGGGTTTATATATGTGAATTACTTATTATTATATTCAGAGTTGTTTTTTTCCTTGCCAATACTGATTATATTAATAATAAAGTAATCTCACTAATACATATTTAAGAAAAAAAATATAGCGCGCTAATTTTCAAAAATTCATATTCGCTAACGCTATTTAGAAATTTCAAAAAATTTAGCGCGCTAATAATTTCGCTACAAATAACGCGCTATTCCCAGCCTTGAAGACAATAATAACAACAACAACAACCTGGAATCAGGCCTTTGCATACCGTCCGTAATCACGTTTTCTATACACCTCTACAGAAATTTAACAAGTTTTGGTTAAAATTACACTTGACGAGATTTCGGACGATACTGATTCATATAATTTATTATGTATATATAATTTATTATGTATGTGTGTTTTACGGAGAAAACCGTTGATAAAATGTATAAAATAGATATTGTTATCAGCAAAATAGTTACAGATGAAAAAATAAGACAGGCTTCTTGTGACTGTCCTGCTGGAAATGGATATATGGCTGCTTGCAAGCACGTTAGCGCAATATTGAATGTGCTAGAACATCTCGCTTAGACAGGTATTACCTTAGACAAAAGATACGTAGACCAGTTTTTAGGTTATCTTCATGTTGTCAAGATCTTGACGGAAGGAGTATACATGGCACCGTTTAATTATTTCATATTTTTTTAATTGTGTAAAAATTGATGCGTTTAATAATTTTTTCTCGATATTTTGATTATAAAACAAGACTGTTTTCCTAGAAAAACATGTTTTCCTTTCATTTTCATATTTAAAATAACAACTACAATTATAGTCTCTATATAAAAGATAGTTGAGACATACAACGGTTTTTTGTCATACAACGGTATTTTGTAAATTAATATTCACCTTTCTCAAAACGGTACTGCAACTTTAACATACATTGTTTTTTAGCTTTTCACCCCGTAAAGTTTGTAGTAAAATTTCATGTTCATATTTGTTCATATTTTATGTCTTTATCCCAATAGACAAAATGGGAATCCAATTTTATTCCTTTTTGGGAATTATTCCAAAAGTATTCCAAAAGAATTCTTTTTTAGGAATATTCCTAAAAAAGATTTTTTTTGGAATACATTTGGAATGCTTTCACAAGAATCCATTTTCATTCTGAAATAAGAATTCCGTTGTAATTCCCAGTTTGGAATGAAAAAGGAATGTCATGAAATTGGATTCCATGTTACCGTATGAAAACGTCTTGCACACATATGCCGGATCACAAGAGAGGTAATGGGCTTACCTAAGGGGTTGACTAAAACTAAAAAAAAACTTCAAAGTTTATATATATCAGAAAAAAAACACCCAGCAATTTACGTTAATTAAGAAAAATCAATTAATTATATATTTATTTATTTAATTCAAAGGAAAACCGCGTGTGGAGGAAGATTTCGGAAACCTCCAGAAATCTTATCTTTTCTTCCAAATATTTATAAAAAACGAACTTAAACTAAAGTTGTTGTGTGTAAGTAGTGGTAAAAATATTAAAAGAAAGCCATCCTAATTTTATATCCATTTTATCCGAAATGAAAAATTTTGAGTCGTGTTAAAGCTATTTTGCAGAAAATCTTTTGCTTCAACCATTTTATGATTTTTTAAGTGACCAAAATTTAATACACACAGAATATAAATTTAATAAAGAATTAGCAAAACGAAATTACTTAATAAGTTATAATGAGTTCATTATAGCTTCACGAGATGTACAATACGATGCCAACAATAATTTGTATAAAAGTAATTGATTTTTGCGATTTATTTATTAAATTTTTTAATACACCGAATGTAATGTCTGAACTAATTACTTATATTACAGATTCAGGCATTCCACCCATTTTTTGGAAAAAAAATAGTGAGAGGAGTGAGTTTTCTTTGAAAGGTGAGAAAAAGTGAAAAGCTATTTAAAAAAAGTTTTATGTGTTTTTTTCTTAATTTTAACTTTTAAATTCGTTAATTTATTAATACTCTTAATATTAAATTATTGAAAGTGGTTAAAAAGAATAAATTACTTCATTTTATGTTTCTTAAGAACATGATTTGAAATTAAATTTGATATTCTTTTCTCCAACTGAGTTTGCACGCTATTGAACAACTCTCGTTCTTTAATTTCGGTTTTTCTTAACTTATAAGCACCATCTAGCATTGCCTGATCTATTTTTATTTTATTCAAGTTTGATGATGCTATACCTTTCTTGATCTTCTGATTTGCCTGTGAAATTAGTTGAGTTGAATTTTCTGACAAACTTGGTTTCATTTCCTTTAATTTATTTTCAAGAGAACAAATTTTATTTTTATCAATTTCGAGATCTTTCAATATTTTTTTTTCATCTTCCAATCTTTTTTTTCTACTATTTGAGCTTCCTCTATATCTAATTTTTCTTTTTTAAGTTTGTCTAAATAGTCAATATAACTTCGGTGAGCACTTATTGCACTTTTCAACATTTCCTTATCTATGGGTATTAAATGTGGAAGATTATTATATTGTTTTAACCCATTTTTAATGTTTAATTTAGAGTACGTAAAGACATTTGTGTTATGTCTTCAGTCAAAACTTGACCAGATATGGAAAAATGTATTTCCAATTCAGCAGTACCATGTAACATTTTTTCATCATTTTTAAATACCGAATCTTCCGAAACTGGCTATTTATTTCCAAACCAGACAAAATATAGGAAAATTGAAAATCCGCTCCCGAGATATAGCAATTCTGAACAGCTAGGGCGTGATAATAGCCAAAAGTATTAATTCTTGTAGAATTACGAGACCTGATTCGGTACAAATTTTTGACCTTTTTTTTAATTTTTTTTAAACCGAATCTTTGACTTAGAGAGCCGGTTGCTCGAGAGCCTGAACAGTCTGTTAACTCAGGGTCACAGATTTGCCGAGAGCATGAGAATAAAGTGACTCTTCAACACAAAAATCGTTCGCGAAGAATTTTCTAACACACAAAACTTACTAACAACAAAATCAAATACGAAATATACTGTAACTCAAACTATATTTATTTATGGCTCGAAATTATTAAACACGAGGTTAAACAAATATTTTATCTACTTATAACTACACTTACTATACTTAACCTATACCTAACTATATCTAATATACCTAATCTATACTTAATTATTCTGTACTTTAATTTATTATAAATGTACAGACATGGTGTTACGAACTGAACTCAAGAACGGTATCAATCACCACTAGCGACAAAGGGCTTAGTAACCTAATTGATTCCATACGTGTTTTACTTTATTCCCGAATATTTATCTCAATATTTAGAAGATTTATCGGCTTGGTTTCTACAGAAAAAAGTTTCTAAATTTAATCCTGACAATAACAAAAAAAAAATATTAAAGTTTTGTAAACCCATTCAAAAGTTACGGGGCTTAAAAGATGTAAAAAGATAAAC
>JAABKK020056471.1:0-10923 GCA_011634745.2 Catotricha subobsoleta
ACGAAAAAAACTAGGGGGCGCAATCAGCTCAATTCCGAACTTTTTAAAATAAGGGCCACTCTAATATATATATATATTAGACTGACTCACAAAACACTATTTTTGAAAATTTAAATGTCTTAGGTTCTTATCTTGTTCCTTTGGGTCCAGAGTTCAGGGTATTAATTTCAGATTTTTTGAAAAACCTTTAGAGGTCGCGACGGACCTTTAAAGTTTCGTATTTTCGAGCTTTTTAGATTTTATACTGATATGTTTTGTACAACCCTGATGTCCAAATTAATAATTTTATCTAATAGAGAAATTAATTACCTTTCTAATGGTGTAAATATTAACGAAATCGGTAAATAAATGACTGCTTGATGTGCTGTTGTTTATATGGTTCGTCCCTAATGGAGAAAGCAGGTGCTATAAAAAATCACAACTCAGTCATTTCTCGACCGATTGTGTTAATTTACATACCGTTGGAAATGTAATTAAATTCTCTATTAGATATAATTATTAATTTGGTTATCAGGTTGTACAGAAAATATCAGTGTAAAACCAAAAAAGCTCGAAATTATGAAAATTAAAAGCTCCGTCGCGACCTCTACAGCTTTTCCAAAAAATCTGAAATTAATACCCTGAAGGCCTGAACTCTTAGGACTAGTGTGTTGCAACCACTAATTGGTTTTTGAGAAATGCAGAATGTCCACCAAATATTAATAAAATACCGAATATTTTTACAAATACCGGATATTTTTAATTTTATTTTGCATAAAAGTAAAATTTTATAGATTTTTGGTTATAATCTAACTTTAATTATTAATACATTTTAACAAATAACTTATTCATTAAATCATGCATGAGAAAAAAAGAAAATAAACATTATTCGTTAATTATTCGGTATTGAACTGTGAAAATTGACGATTACGAATAGTAAACCCAATATCTAATATCTGACCTAAAGGAGCAAAATAAGACCCTAAGACTTTTAAATATCCAAAAAAAGTGTTTTGTGAGCCAGTCTAATAAACATATATATAATATATATATAAATATCAATAGGATTACTTACAATTACAATTGTTTCAAATCACAAACGGTCAACTGAATCAATATCTAATAAGTATTTCATATATATGAAGAAAAAAAACAAAACAAAACAAAAAATACTGACCATGACACTCACTGACTCACATACATGATATAAAGTTAAGTAGATATTTTTCTACTAACAAATTCATGTTGTTAGTTTTATTGTGTTATATATTTGACTCCCACAAAAGGGCAGTTATAATGCTAACCATGAAATAGTTTTTCTTTAAACTATCAATAATTACCTGTCATAAAAAATAAAACAATAAACTGGAACAAATATTGATTTTTTTTTTGGGTGTCGTCGTCGTCGTTATCATCAAATAGGAAGTAAATTTTGTTTATATGTTCAGTTAAGTAAATAAAGGCTATCAAAATGTTAAAAGAGTACGTGATGGTTTCAAAATTTAATATTATCTTTATAGCTCAGATTAGAATTAGAATCGATAAGAATTCATTTAACTGCTAACTTATTTAAATAACTTTTTCGAATTCTGCGTGTAACATTTCAAATTCATAATAATAACAAAAAAAAAAAAATTGTGGAAAATCATCCATCGATTCGACTTTCTACATATGGATTCAATATCACATTGTATTGAATTTTATATGGTGTTGTACATGTACTGTACACATTCACATCGATAGAATTTTTATAGTCTATTTTATTTCAAAAACATTATATGGTAGAAATACAATTAATTACATATTTATATTGAATATTTTTCTGTGTGAAAAGAGGAAGTTAAAAACATTCGCATAGATGATGTCTTATTTTTTGGACAACATATTGAATACATAAATATATAGAATAAAATAACGAGCACATTTTTACGGAAATCAAACAAAATGAAAAAAAATATATATATTTAATATAAAATTGATAGAAAGTAAAATAGGATTAGACATAGTTGTCTACTTTAATGTTATATATGCCCAGATACACAATATATGTTCTGAAATTTACCCTTCTTTATTATTTAGATTTTAATACACAAGCAAATCTGCATATCTACATGTACCTCTAAGCTACAAGTCTAATTCTACAAAGTAAAATTCTCCTGATATATTTCTTTTTCTTCTTTTTTTTTTGCTATGAAACATTTTTGGAAAATTACGGAAGTTATATTATTTTTTTTATTTTTTTTTATCTACAACATATTTGTGTTATGTGTGGTTTCAGTGTGTTGTACCAAATCTAGAAGCTAAAGCACATTTCGAACAAATATAATAAACGTAAAAATGTCTATATATTCCATACTTATACTCGTATACACATACGATACAATTTATTTCGAATGATCTAGAGGTAATATTCATCGCACCGTATTAAATGAAATACGCAATTTATGGAAAATATCTATGTTGTTGAATGTTAAAGATCTATTCCATTTTCCATTGAATTACATGAAGTACAAAGCTTTTGTTATCACAGCATATTTCTATAAATGAGAAAATATTTGGAATTTTATGTATTATTAGTTAGTCCATAAAATGCTATATTTCCAATCTAAAATATATATAAAATATACAAAAATGTCACAAAGTTCAACAGCCATTGGTGTGTGGTTTGTGAATAGTTGATTATATTCTTCATATCGATCGAGTATAATAAATATTATAATCTAATCCATACATAAACATTTGTAGCCTATTATCAAAAAGCCATTGACCGTTACTATCAATAATATGAATTATCGATAGGAAATTATCAGTTTCTGCAAATAATATGTGCCCTTCATTTCATAGATTTTCCATTTCCGAAATGGAATGTTTGCTATTTGAGATATTGCTTTTTTGTTGATTTGTATTGCGTACAATTTTCGAATTGCTAATATGAGAATTCATTTCAATATTTCTAATAAATATTAAGTTTAATAATAGTAAATATAGTAATATTCAATTAAGCGTTGAGAGTTGGATAGCGAAAATTGAGTATTAAACGAACAGATAGAAATAAATTCAAATTTAATTTTAAAATTTTAATGCAATTTAGCGAAAATGAATCATAAGTCTAGAGCCAAATAATTACTTATATTTCTTACAATATAGATAAAAGATATTTTTAAATCAAATTAATAATAGCACGTTGATTTCAAAGTAACAAAGTAAACCCTGTTATTAGGTTTATGATGTCTGGCATTGAATTATTTTAAATACAATACGTGAATTTAGACATTTTCGAGCTTAATAAATCATACTGAAAGAAAATGCTTAAAACGCTTCACTATTTAAATTTTCGTCCATATTTTTATTTTATAGTATTCCCATGTTTGTAGAAAACAATGATAATTTCTTTATCGAATTACAATTGCTTTTTCCATAATACACATTTATAATTGTGATTTAATTATTTCTGTGCTTGTTTACTTAATGAAATATATAGAAGAATGAACGAATGCTATGAATTTAAACAGATATTACGAAAAAAAAAAAGAAGAAGCAAAGCCACATACATACTAAGTATTCGACTTTAGCCATTTTTCATTTCTTAATAATTGGCTGTATTATTTGTTGAATTCAAAATAAATCCAATTTAACCACCTGCAAATATAAGACTATATAGGTACTTATTATTTAACTAGTACGTGGTTTTCATTATATTCATTATGTCTATCTGAAATATTTAAATTTAAAAAATAAAATTAATTGAATTTAATTTCAATTGAATGTCAACCTTAATCCCTTTTATTTTCGTAATTATTCGAATATCAGATTATTTATAATGTTAACCAAAAAGCCGCTCTACTTTTAATCATTTATAATTGAATAATTAAGTGTTCATAGTTAAAATAATTATAAATAATTTAGAATTATATTTTGACACAAAAATTTTCCAACTGTTTAACAGCAATAGAAGGCTTTCAATTAAATTATAGTTTTTTATATCGATAATTTAGTTTCAATTTTTTATTTATTGAATATAAACCTTTAATCCTTCGATATCAGTACGAATTTCAACTAAAAATATCATATATGAGCGTGTTGTAATAATATAAGGTAAAGTTATTAGAAATGTTCATAGTCCATCCATAAATAAATCAGGTGACATGGAGTCAATTCTATAGATATTTTTATGAAAATTTTTATAAATTATATATGATTAATAAATTACATCTGTACCTTTTTCTGGCTTATATCAATTCATTTGTTGTTGAACAGAAATAATTCTGCACCAATATTAGGGTGAGCCGAAACTAAATCTACCATTTTTCCAAATCGACCAAAAGATTATTTGAAAATGTTTGTTCACAAAGAGCCAATAAAGTATAATCCCAACAATATTGAAGAACTAATGACAAATTCAAAGTATTTTTTCTTTTTTTTTTTTGTTATAACAAATTAACTATATATATAAAGTGTAAAATGCTATATCATATAGTTATTACATTACATGCGAATATTTCCACAATGCAAAAAGATATAATTACAATTTTAATGATACAATAATTTTTGTTGAAAAGTGAAAATCGGCAACCATAGCGAGAAAATAATTAAAAATCATAACAATTCTCGCTTTGTATATGCCATATTTTTGCTGTTATGGCTTTGACGTAGTGATACCATTGTTACAACATATTGCTGAAATGGTAATATCATGTTGATGAGTAGTTACTCCATGAAATTTTCTCAAAAACAAAAAAAAACTGATAAGACCCACACATAATCATGTTAAAATTATTATCGTATCCTGGTCATCCCATCCAAGTACTAATTCGATGTTGTGCAACTTAATTTCAATTAACTCTTGCCTGTTTTCTTAAGAATCCTCTATATAGTGCTAAAAAATGCACAAATGAATTATCGGCTAAAAATGAAATAAAAATATATGCTGACCTACATCAAAACATAATAACAAATCAAATTAATAATTATGCATAACGATTGATGGAATAAAAAGTAAATAAACAAAGATTTATAAAAATATTATTGAGGTTATAGGTACACATGAAATTAATCAGATTTATGCTATCTAATAGTAATATAATTAAAACGATAAATAACATGAAAAATAGTTATCACATACCCGATCAACCAGACGATATCGTCAGATAGCGTACTGAACGCTCCTTAACGAAATCTCTAGAGATCTACAAAGATCGAGATCGAGAAAGATCTACATAGATTTCGTTAAGGTCCGTTCAGTACGTTATCTGACGATATCGTGTAGTTGATCGGGATACTATTCAGCTGAATTTATTACCTTTCCCAGAAAAATGCAAGCAATCCTATAAAGTTTTACTTAATACTTATGCCAATTTTTCTTAAAATTAATAGCTATTGTTTTTTTTTGCATAATTTGGTATATAAGACTCTTAGGGCGGTAAGCTTCAACTCGTGTAACCCACGAATCTCGGGAAACCTGAGCTTTTGATAAACTTCAGCTCAGCTATTTTGATGGGTTTCATGAATCCCATGCTTTGGAGCCCGAGGTTTCGTCAAATTTAACTGAGTTGAAGCTTATCAAAAGCTCGGGTTAGCCGAGTTTCGTGGGTTACACGAGTTGAAGCTTACTGGCCTTAATCACTATGCTATCTCGGCTCCTAATAAGTTAACGTTCAAAATCGTAATTAGATAAAAAAAAATTACTTTAATTTATATTTAAAATGTTCTGGTGAAGTATTTATGTTTTCATTTCAAAATGGAAAAAGGATTATGATTTAAAAGCAGATAAATTTATTAAAAAAAAATAAAAAACATTTGCGATTTTTATATTTTGCGAATAACATGCTAGTTCAATATTATTCAGATAAACCAGAGAATTATCATTCTGAAATTATAATATTCAATTCAAATGTATTCATTAAGTTTGTTTTTTGTTTTTAACATATTATCGCTTATTGTGAGATATAAATTAATAGTATTTTTTCAGCAATTATTATTATTTTAGATATATATTTTAATATCAGTGAAATGTTTAATGCAATATTTCAAATAATGCAATATGACGTAAATTTGGCATGTATGAAAACTTAAAATATTATGCAAATGTAATTTAGAAAATGAATTTATAAATATAATATGTGCTTTTTCTTTCTTTTTTTTTTTTATGGCACAACATACTTCAAGAATATGCCACATATTTTAAATAGAAATAGCATGTAAATGATTCATTAAAACCAATAATATAACAGAAACATTCAATGAATAAATGTTCTAATAGGTATGATCGAAATATGCCAATGATCGCATACAATGTAATGTATATATAGAAATATCATATTAATGCCAATTTCTAAGATGCATTGGAGGTTATTGTGACATTTTTTTTCTTTTCATATCGTAATTATTGCATTTCCATTTTACATTAAACTTTTTTTCGCTAGAGAATGCATACCTTTATATATATTATATGTAATATGTATATATATACTTTGTTTTTGCTTTAAATAGAAATAATTAAATCATTTAACAAAAATAAAAACGAAAAACGAAAATAATATTTTAATGATGATTGAATTTATGTACATTGTACACGAAATAAACATGTATGGCATTGTTTACTGAATACATATGAACAGAAAAATATTCGGAAAGTATTTCATTTTTAAATTATACTGTTGGGACAGAGAGTAATATAATACGGTAACACGAATTTTTATTTATATGAACCAAAAATAGTAAATACAATAGTTACACATACGTATAGTCAATATTTATATTGACATCAAATGTCAACATATATATACACCTAAATATATGACTTCAAACCAAACCACCTGCAATATTTCATAAATAAATAAATGTTAACCCGCAAGATTAAATATTAAAAAATTGAAAATATAGTATAAAAATTCCAATGTTAAAAATAGTATTCACGTGCATAATATTCATGATTCAACATCAACCCATATAATAATTTCGTTTTTAGAAAAGAATGTTATATGAAAAATGGGGAAAATAGATTGTTTAGTCTATCCACTCTTACAGCTTTCACATTACTGATATATATTTTATATGAAAAGGATAAGTTTAAATATTTCAAAAGTCGTCAGCCCGAATAAAAACGATTTAATAGGAAAACAACCACACATATAATCAAAACCGAAACAAAGACAAAGGCAAAAAAAGTCAAGAAGAAAACCGATACACCGTTGGTATATAATAATTGAGCCGAAAGCACATTTACCAATTGTACGGAATGAATGAAAATAGAAAATATTTTCAAATAAGTTTGTCGCAATGGATAGTACATTATTCACATATAGTTGAAATGTACGGAGGTGTAACTACCCCTCCAATTGGAGAAAATAAATTTTTCGTCTTCCACTTAAAAAAATATAGTCTTGATTTTCCTTGCAATCAGTAACGACGTGAATGTGATGCTATAATGACGCGAACACGTTTGCAAAATTTATAAATTTATTTATACCTCAGAATGAGTGCCAAATATTAAAAAAAAAAATAATTGAATTGAAAAAAAAAAAATAATAATATTGATAATTATTTTGTAAAAACTATAAAATGTGAAGTGAATTAATATTTAAATAAAAAAAAAAAAAAAAAATAGTATATTGTGCCCATATATTGTCAGCAGATAATAATAATAAAAAATAAATTTATTTAAAAAAATAAATAAATAAATAAATAAGTAAATAAAGAAAGAAAAGCAAATTCAAAAAATAAAGTAATCAGTGAACGTGCAACATGTCCTTGTGTATCGATTGCAGTAGCTTCTTCATTATCATCATAAATTATTCAATAATATCTATAAGCTTCAAAGCATGGAATACAAGTGTTCAAAGCTTTACAGTAGAACGTTAGTATTAAATGGATAAAATAGAGAAAAAAAAATATCTTCAATCATGTGGAAAATGTATAATATTGTCTTAAGTTTTTTTTTTTGGGTTTATCGCAATATATTATTACTATTTTCTTTTTCTTTTTTTTTATTTAGAAAACACATAAGTATCTGACTACCAGATTAGACTATGTATGATCAAATATAACTTTTATTAAAATATTTCACAACGTGTTATTTTTATATATACATATTTTATTTTTCGTGTCTATTTTTGATATTGAAAATGAAATTTCTTTGCGTGTTTTGTATATTATAAACCGTTATACACGATTATAGATTGACTATGCCGTGTCATTTCGTTTTGTTTTATCACTTTCCCTTAAACCTGCTACTTGTTCTTATTTTGTTTTTTTTTTCTACTTTTTTTTTTTTCGTTAACTTAAATGTGCTGAATTGAAGTGGTGCTCGATGTCTATGAAAAATTAGGTATCTACTCTAAGATATTACCTTCTTGAAAATATATTTTAGCAGTGATGGATAAATAGAAATAATATTATACCGGACAAAAATAAGGATAAGAGATAATAGTGTAAGCGAGTATATCGATTGAGCGTGCGACACGTCATTATACTCGCGTTAGATAAAAAGCGGTTTAAAAAAATATACATTTTTCTTCTTCTTTTTGTTTTTTGTTTTTTTTTTAAATATATGAATGTATAGGCAGGCAGTTATAACGTTTGTAAGCCCAATATAGATTGAAGATAATAATATTCATTCACTAGATGTAATATTTTGTTGTATAGGAGAAGATCATTTTCTATATAGGTGTTACACACGTAACAGTAGGATATTTTATACCATCGTTTATATATTTCAATATTTATCAATTTAAAAGGTGGTAAGACGTCGGTGATGGCAATTTTAGAAAGTGTAAAATGAGCTATATACCATTCCATAAATATAAATGGGAAAAAAAAAAATACTGAATAAGAGATCTGTAGGGAGCTTTTATTATTCTATTTAGCTATTAGTTTTTGTAAGTACGCAAAGTACGAAGTATTTTATAATTAAAATTTATCATGAAAAGAGAAAATGAAAATTTTCATTGTATTTACGTGAAACATTCTCCATTACATTTTATTTTTCATTTCTTTATTGATGAAATTATAGCTTCTGGAATAGAATAGAACTGATTATATAGTCAATAGATAACCTTCTTAAATCTATGTAATTTTGGTGTGTATAAGTGATTGAACACAAATATATATATGGTGCATGGACGGAAATATGGGATGAAAAGGTATTAGAGGGTATGAATAAACTTATTTCCATATTATTAAATTTTGTTTTTTTTTTCTCTTCATTTTCTATTCTATATAATAATTTCTATATTATTTGCATTGTATGTTTATGATAATATACGGTATTGAAAGAAGAAGAAAAAAGTTTATCTTATGCGCCGTTATATATATGAAAATATCCCATTTTATTTTTCATCACCTATCCTCTACCTTCTTATGTAATAGGAAATAAAATCAAATGAAAGTAAAAAAAAAAATAATAAGAAAACAATTTCAATTGTATTTGATTAAATTGTATAAAAAGAATTTTCTTTATATGCACACCATAATCCATAACAATGTGATAAATACAATAAAAATATATGTGGATATAACTATGAATCCAGGTACTTTATTTAATATCTTAATCCGCTTATAATACAGAAAAAAAACAAAATTTTCGGTACATACATAAATAGTATTTTTAGTATCATTCATGACTGTACTTAGATTAGACTTTAAGTGCACAAAAATTTACAGCCACCGCATTTATATCATGAAGAAATACAGTTGAAAATGCTTATGCGCTCTCTGTCTACTGTAATATTGTTAAGGATTAATTTAATGGGAAATTACTTTTATAATTAAACGAGTATATAAAATATTATTCTATAAAGTTATAGTTTATAATAAAAAAAAAAACTTTATGGTCGAAAAATAATAAGAGTTAAATGTAAATATTGTACTTTTACGAGTCATGAGCATTAGACATACATTTTCATTTTATTTTTATTATTTTGTTGCAAATTTGGTTTTGGTTATAGTGCAGATGCTGATATTTAAAAACATCGTTTGAACAATATATAATGTGGCAACCGACTGAAAAAAAACCATTCATTTTTTATTTTTATTTTTTTGCTACAATAATAATATCAAAATCTTCAAAATCCTCAAAATTATAATTAACTACAAAAAATATCATAATTTGTTTTGTAAAAAGAGTTTTTTATTGCTAAAGGATGAATTACACTGTATTCTTAATTCATAAATAATACTTAAAGTTAAAAGTATAAAACAAATTATTGCTTCTTATCATAGATGTAACAAAGGACAAATTATTCTTAAGAATTGTTTAAAAAAAAAATTAAAGATGGATCTTTAATTAGAAATAGAATCCAATTTAATGTAAACATAATATATGTGAGTCGAAAAACGAGATCAATTTGAAAATTCAACTCAAATTTGCAGTACAGCGATTTCGCTTGAGATGTAAAGGAAGATCTGAAATTCTGTGTACAATCATAAGGACAATTTGATCTTAAGAAAATTAAATTATAAATAGATGGTTTATTTTAAACACCAGGTTGTAGCCATCAGCAAAATAATTTAACCGATAATGATACGCTTTAAAAAATAGGTTCTAATGCTAGCGACAATATTCTAGATTAACGAATGTGGTTTGGGCAAAATTCATGCACATTTTTTTTTTTTTTATTTTTCACGACACATAAATTGTATTTATATCGTTTATATCGAAATCGAATACACATTTGCTTGCTTAAAAATAATCAAAATTAGCTGACACTTTGCTTAATCTAATTTATTTATTTCGCCACATCTCACTCGTTTGTCGCTGCCTGTTGTTTTATGATTTAAAAGGTTTTACAATATTTAGTATCGCCCAACAGATTAATTTCAATTCGGTTCTTTTAAAGTCACCCCACACGGTATATGCCACCCCACACGGTAAAACATTACGTAAAACATTTTGTATTTTTTATAATAACTTCCAATTGAAGGTTCTTACAAAAAAAACATCTATTA
>JAABKK020056482.1:0-10922 GCA_011634745.2 Catotricha subobsoleta
TTTTCTATTCAAAACCTGAAAAAACATACTATTTTCTGTTCAAAACCTGGAAAAAGATACTATTTTTCGCCAAAATCTACAGAGGGTAAGATTTTTTTCAAATCTCAGGGAGGGGGGGGGTAACACACACCCCCTACCCCCATTGTGCATGTTTGACTATAACCAATACGCTCATGTAAAAAATGAACTATTTTTTCAATTTGAATTTTAACTATATTATGTGATCTATAGGACATTAAACCTAAACGAGATGCATAAAAATCTATCTTCTGTGGGTACAACAAACATTAAGCCGATTAATAGGAAACCGATCGCAATGAATCCATTTTTTACATTCCTGATGTTTCAACGAAATGCCTGAGAACATCCGGCACATAAAATATAGATTCTTCGGCTCAAGCAGTTTTTCTATTTTTCCCCTTTAACCCACTTCTAGTGTAAATTATCTCTTTGTCAAAATTGTACACTAAAACTTTTTGTGTGGGTGTCGGAGGGGGTAAATGATACCGTTGGATGCGGCTCCAAAAATAAGTGGGGGTCCGTCATGGGTAAATTTTGTATGGGACCCTTCGTTTAGAAGTTATTACACATTGTTTTGCATTTGGGTGTTATAGCACCTTGCCAGTTTCAATAAATTAAACAAAATGTATGATTTTAATATGAGCAGACAATCGTTTAGCGAGGAAATATACAAATTTATTATCGAGAATAAGAAGAAAAGCAAAAACAAAAATTAAATTATATCGATTGTTGTTTCCATTATATAGAACATATCAAAATTATATTAAGTTAAACTGTAGCTTTATGAAGCGAAATAAATAAATAAAATAAATTTGCAAATATAATAAAGTAAAAACCATATACATATGTAGTTTTATTCATTTATTTTATTTTATTTTATTTATTTTTTCATTTAAATAATTCATATATTGTTTTATTAATAATATTTTTTAGATGGAGTTGGATGCTATACAGTAGTAATAAATAAACTTATATCTCATTCGATAATATTATACAAAATAGAAATATTATTGTACATGTATTGTATTTACGTAGAACGACAATATGTTTCACGATATTATTTTGTAAAATTGAACATTCATTATTATTTAATAATAATCATTTTAACTTATTTATTAGCTTAAATAATTAGCACACAAAACATTATCTCGGTTTAAAAGAAAAATATTAATAATAATAATAATAATATAAGAAACAAATTCATAGACATATCAAATTGAAGTGGAAAAACTGGGGGAGGGGCGGATTTTTTTTAACTTACTTTGCTTAGGTGTGAATAAAACACATTACTTTTTAAATTATTATTATTAGACATAATATTATCATTACGTTATTACATTCACTTATTATAAATATTATTCGATTATTATTATCGGATTATCATTATTTTAATTCTATGGATTAAATATAGTAAGTGATTGATTATTAATATGTTCAGTACTTTAAATCTTTCAAAATCCATGCCCAATTTGTATTTTCAAAAAGGAGAAGAAAAAAAAAATCACCAACAGTGAATCCCATCAGTGGTCCATGAATTGATACATATTTTCAGTTCTTCTTATTACATTTTCACTTCAACAATAATTCGTATAATAAAAAAAACTGATTCACACAGGCTGATTGCGTGAATTTTGTCGGGCATTAATCTATCTCAAGAGTATATTGTGATGATTGTCATTTAATACACTTTCATATTTTATTTTTGTTTTTTTTTTGTGTTCATTCGAAAATTAGAATAATGCTAACTAAAATTTATTAGAGATAAAATTTAATCAAAGAATGATTTCATTCTTGTTCAAATAATGTTTCTGAACTAATTAGAAATTCTATTTTCATAAAAATAGTTTACTTGAGCATTGAACATTAAATTCATTTCAGCGTAAGTTTTCACTTTATTCGATATACTGCATGAAATAACATATTAATACCCGGCAAATACAAATCTTTTTTTTAATTTTCTCTTTCTCACAACAATTAATATCAATATCTACACACTTAATTAAAAAAAAGAAGAAAAAAGTACATTGTGCAAACATATTCCACAATCATTCCTTTTGTTTCACATATTTCATTATTATTATAATTTTTTTTTGTGGTGCGGACGAATATGAATATAAAACATAATATAATTTAAATTTAAATTTTTCTCTTTACCTACATTATTGAAATTAAATCAACTAAGGCTTAAAAATTAACAACCAAAATATGGAAGAAACTGCTTTTCGGCGTGTTAATGCTATTTGAATCGAGAACAAATACATTTTTACTAAAAAGAAAAAAAAAAAACAAAACAAAATTGGAAAACACTAACGTGAAAACATTTCACAGATTATGATATTGAGCTGAGTTCTGAAAAGAAAATGTGGCAAAAAAAAAATTATAACCACAATTTCAATCGAACAAATTATTATTATTATTGTCTATATAAAATTGAGTGTTAGTAATTTTATTTAGAAATTTTTAGTATTACTTTTTCTTTGGCAAAAATCCCTTTCTAAAGCTATTGCTCAGCTGACGTGTAAATCATGTGGGATTATTTTGTTTATTTAAACGCAGCCGTGCCAAACCGGATCGTTCTTCTTCTTCATCACTTGTATATGTTGAAATGCCACCAACGGCACCAACTTGTTTATAACTTGATGTTGCCTGAAGTAAATCTTGATCGGGTGCATTACGATCTTCATACAATAACACCTGTAATGTTTCCTCATATATTCTCGCTTCGGGAAATTCCACTTTTGTATGTTTTTTATCAGTCGCATATACAATTGATGTGCAACATACCTTCCATTATAAAAAAATAAAGATATATATATATATATATATAATAGATATTAGAATGTGAGAAAGTTATAAATTTCCTAATAAACTTTATTTAAAACTAGTAAATAAATAAATAAGAAAATCACCTCTGCAACTTTGCGTCCATTACCATAGAATGACCAACAACATATCTCACTGGAACCTATAACATCTTTTATAAATAAAATTCGACCACTAAAACGTAGCGATAGTTTATCAAAAAGTTCAATATTCTTGAGTAGATTGTCATCAGATGTGTTTGTATATGAATATTTGTTGTTGTGTCGATTTATTAAAAGTTTAACTACTGGCTGAAGTTGATAAAAGAAATAATAAACAATTAATCAACATTTATTTATACTGATAAAAAAAAAATATTTGCAACTTGTTCGCCAATATTCAAATTCTTTTTTAATACCTTAGTTGATGCACTAATAAGTAATTGTTCCTCTTTTTGCGAGGTTATTAATGGAACACGACAAATTGGTTCTGGTTCTTTTTTTAATAATGCCCGTTCACACGATTCAGCCAATTCAGTAATACAATAATACTTAGCCTCAGCTAAAAGTTCAGCAACACCTTTTGTTGATTCGGGCAATGCAACACTACCATCTCGTAAGTAATTCATAATTGTTCCAAAATGTACACCACACCGATCAATTAAAATCCAACCTAAAATTATAAATAAGATTTGATTCAATTCAAAATAATCTGAAATTGTAACAGAGAACATATCGCATTACCTTCAGGGTCTGTAAGCACTTCCATTCGACCACTAAACATGGCCTGTAGCATAGTATCTTGTTTAGCAGTTAGTGTAGCAATTGTTGTATAATACAAAAGACCACCCACATTTAATTTCACATATTGAGATGGATTACCATTAATTATTGTTTTATGATCACCTGACATTTTACGAACGTGCTCAATTTTGTTAAATTTATAATTGAAGGATTACACAATGAAAATATTTAATTCAATTATTATTTTTTCTTAATTTATTTTATTAGTATTTTCTTTGCAATCAGCTGGGCGTATCAATCACAGATTTTTTTTGACAATTTAATATTGTGCTCACCAGTTATTGTAAGTTACTCACAGTATTAGTCATATGAGTATTATTGCGTTCAGAAACTGTCTGCATCTGCATAAATGGAAATTTTATTAAATTTTCCTACAAGATCTGTACATCGCCATGCCAGTTCAAAAGTAAGAAATCTTAAAACATAAATTTGATGCAAAAGGTTGTATCTGTGTGTATACGTTATCAATATACAGATACAACCTTTTGAATCAAATTTATGTTTTAAGATGTCTTACTTTTGAACTGGCACGGCGATATCAAAGATTGGAAGGTTACTTTTGAATGAAAAATAAAAATATTTCAAAACGGTAATACTACATTTTTCGATAATTTTCGAAAAGCACCAACATAGGGTGTAATTTTATTAATTAAAGATTTAATATGAACATCCCATTTAAGTTGAGAGTCGATCGTTAATCCCCACGATATTTAACATTTTGAACTCGATCTAAAACTATATTATTAAGTTTTAGATTTAAATTGTCTGGTATTAACTTTTTACGAAAGATCACATAACATAACATTTATTTTCATTCAAAGACATGAAATTGTTATAAAATCGCACTTATTAATTTCATTGAGATCATCTTGCATATCTAAAAATGACTGTTTAAATGAAGAACTTGAATAAGTTAATGCTGAATATTAGAAAGATAACCTTTAATCAAACTCAAGGCTATTCCCCTAATTCCAATATCAGCAAGTTTACCAATAAGTAGAGTAGATTGTGATTAACAGAATCAATTGCTTTAGAAATGTCTAAGAAAATGGCACTTGTCAATTAATTCTTATTTAAATTCATTAATTAAAGATGTACAAGCAGAGGCTCTATTAGATTTCTCTAAAAACCCAAGTTATTTATCACAAATATATTTTTTTTTAATAAGAAGTTAGATAGATATTCTATTATAATAAAAAAATTTAAACATTTTGGAGTTTACATTTAATACAGCAATAGTTCTATAATTATATTTATCAGACTTATTACCCTTTTTGTAAATGGGTGTAACTATAGGTGCACACGCTTCTGATTTCAGGGAGGGGTACATTTGAAAAATTAAGATAGGGTATATTTTTTTTTTTTCATCGACAAAAGTTACGACCAAAAAAAAAAAAAGAAAACGGTCTTCAACTTTTAAGAATCATCGACGATTGCAAAACGGCCTCAAAAGAAAATTACGAGCAAAAAAAAACCGGGCTTCAGTACTCAAATACCGTGGAAAAAACCGCGGTGAGGGCAAATCGTATTTTGGAAAAGTGAAAAAAGATACGACATAGGATAATTCTGAAATCAAAGTAAGGTAATTTTTCTAAACCTAAAAAAGATACTATTTTGATCAAAATCGAGGTAGGGTAGTTCTCAGAAACTTAAAAAACATACTATTTTCTGTTCAAAACCGGAAAAAAGATACTATTTTCGGCAAAATCGACAGAAGGTAAGATTTTTTTTAAATCTCAGGGGGGGTAGTATGGGTGTAACACGTCCAGTTTTGTGATTATTAGGAAATTTACCCGTAGAAAACGCAATATTAATATAAGATGCAAATACATTTTATATAGAGATGTACTCAATTCTTTCAATATTCTAACAGATAAATTATTCGGACCAACTGCTATATTATCTCTAAGATCATTATATCATTATAAACTGCATCATCAGTTGCATGCAAAAGATGCAAGAAAAATTATTGCTGGAGAATGTACGAACTCTTGGAGTATTAAACGTATCATTAAGTTCAGTTATCAAAGTATGCGGAATTTGCGAATAATATGAACCAAGAATTTTATTTATATCAATATCTTTGTCATAAGAAACATTGTTGTCAATTAATTTGGTGACACATACCTTTATTCTTTGTTTTATGCTTAAATAATAATTGATATTATTCCACATTTTCCTACCATTACCAATAGATTCTATAAACTTTCTATCAAAGTAAGCTGTTTAAGTAGCATAAATAGATTTAGATACAACAGATAGATAGGTAATAGTCGACCTACTAAAATACATATAAAAAGAAATTTTTGAAAACAGACATGTAAATAAACAAAGTAAATTAGAACCTCCGAACCCAACCAGAACTCGGTTCGCCTCCCTGATGGTAACAACAATCGATATTACCAACTCAATAAGCGATATGCGGAAAATTCAGAAAGCTACATTCAAATTATGGCCATGTTATTTAGAACAATTAGTTTGTTCTGCGATTTGGCTCAGTTATTTTGTCACATATATGAATTTGTGTAACATGCCTTTAGCATACAAGCTGTGATACAAGGATGGTTTTAAATTAAAACAAAAAATAAACTTTCAAACCAAAAAGACTTTCATGGTGCCGAAAATACCGATTTCGCTTGCGAATGCTTAGTACTTTCAGTTTCGAGCATTATTTCGCTGGAACTTATAATGTAACCGACAGAAAGGCGAGATATTCTAGACCAGAGATGGGGTTTTACACGTAAAATAGATAAAGACTCGACGCGTCGTGTAAGATGTAAAATGTAAAATGTAAAATGCTTTCCCAAAACCGAAAAAGCTGTGAAAAACGAGATAAAACGAAAAAATTAACTATTTAAATATCAAAATAATGTGAATAAGTTTTAAAAATACCTTATTTTCTTGTATTAATTATTTTAATAATTTTTTAAAATAATATTATAGATTTAAATTGAATTAAATATTCACACCATTCGGGGGATTACTGCTGTATGACGGAAGTTATGTTCTCCATCTTGAATTTTGGTTAAAAATTAATATCTCAAGTCAGAGATTAGCTAGAGACCTGTTCTCGGTACTAAAACATTCTGAATGAGCCGTTCTACGAATATGATTTCCCAATTATACACATTCAAGCCTTTAGAAAACGTCTAAATATTTAATAATCCTAAATGTCGTGAAATCGCCTTTTTGATAAAGAAAATCTTCATTTTCATGATTTTCCAGATATTTCCGTATTTTATAATTATTCCTATCGTATTCAGCGTTGAATTTTATAAAAAAGCTATGATAAAATTCAAAAACATGTCTTTTTGGTTCTCAAATGGCGATCAAAATCCTCGATAAGCATTTTTTATAAAATAATTCTGATTTTTATTCTTATTTTACATTTTACATTTGACGTCTCCATCTCTGCTCTAGACTAATGAATCTGGATTAAGTTAAATTGTAATTGATAAAAAAAAAATTGTGTTTATTGTTTCTAAAATAAAATTTATTTGATATCAAATTAAACGCAAGTTTAAATTATTTGCAGAAAAAAAAACAATATTCACGATTCGTCTTTAGTGGGTGAATCGATTTGGACTGCTGTAGCGACCCACAAGGTAGAACTTCGGACTTTCTTTTACTTTTCGTTTCTACAGATTATTATTATTACTTCAAAAAGCTGGCCAAATATTAAGTTGTATTGTACTTAATCAAAACAGGATTTTATTTTATGTTCTTTTACTGATTTAATTAATTTATCGAGATCGAATGATTTTTATAATTAAGGTGAATGACAGAACTTTTGAATTAATTAAAAATGAAAACATCAAATGAAATGTATTGGTGGTACTGATACTTCTTTTAGTTTATAGGTTTCATTAAAAATTATGGCTTCTTCCTCTAAACGATTTTTATCTTCCGGTGTGCAATTTTGTAATATTCTACTTCTTGCAATATCAGTAATTTCTTCAATAGTTGCCTGACTTAAAACGCCATTCGTAGTTTCTTGAGCATCGCTAGAATTGATTGGAATTAATGCAATAATTAAATTTTTGTTTAACATTATAAAAATTTGTCCAAGCGGAAATACGTTAAACGATTTCTAACCTTTTAGCACTTTTGAAAGCTAAGTTTGACTCTTTTAATATAACATGAACAGTACGACAGAGCATTTGTCGAAAATCTACTCCTATTCCTTCTGTTTGCAGTGAATTTTGAAATGGATTTGCGTTATTCACAAAAAGTGAAATACCTACCATAACATCACTGAAATATTAAAATATCCAAGATTTTATTATTGTTTTTTTTTTTTTAATAATTTTTTTATGTGTTATAGATCGTGTTTAGCAAACTTAATCTGCTAGGTTCTCAAGTCTAAAATGAAGAAATACAACAAATGCGTTGTTGTGATAAGAAATAAAATCGAAAAATTGTCTTAAGTATTCGTGGAATTTTGAAATAAATTCGATTGCTATGACACAGTATTACATTTTCATTTGCGGTCGATTTGAAATACATAAGGGATACTCATTAAAACCTCGGTATCTCGGTATTCGGTATTTTCGGTATTTTCAGTATTTGTTCGGTATTCATTTGTATGGGAAAATGAATACCGAGCATTGAATACCGAATACCGAATATCAACTTATTTTGGCTTAATAATAAAATATGTATAATGTTAAAGTGAGCAAAGAGTTCAAGAAATACGAAAACATGTAAAAATTGGCCCAATTTTTTAACCAATTTTTTCATGTTTCGTTTCACTCACTATTGCATTCGAATTGTTTGGGCCGCCTTTACTAACTGCATTACCTTGCTTTCATTCAAACTATTCAAAGAAAAATATAAAAAAGGGAAACAATATAAATGTTTATTGATAAATTTTAGATAAAAAGATAAAACATTTTAAATTTTAAATTTACGTCAATAAATTCTTTATAACATCTTTATAGCTTTTTTTAAATACATCTAATATTGTTTGAAGACGATCTAAGCTCGATTTTTCATTATTTTCATCTTCAGATAGACTACTGATATCGTCGAAATGGGTTATAAGCCGTATAAATTTACTGTGATAAATAATCATTATTTTTATCACATTTTCACTTGAAATTCTAAAATAGAAAAAATCAATGTTAATTCTAAATTCATTCTATAATTATATATACAATTAGCATACCTAAGTCCCTTATTTGCTCCTTTAACTGCATATTCCAAAATTTTTTGAAATCCTTTTAAAATATCTAATTTTGTATGGGATGGACATTTATCGTATTTTTCAAAATATGTTGTAACGCGAACAATACATTTTTTCTCTTTATTAGCAGTTTCAATATTGTGACTAAAATATTGCATTGAAATGTAAGTAATTGATAAAAAAAAAAATTAAATTAAATAAAAATGAAAAATATTTTACCAAAGCGTTGGTGAAATATTACAAATGCTTGTTGTTGATTGTACATTTATTGTATGATAAACTGCACAAACCACTGATGGCGTTATAGTGAATAACAATAGACAAATAGAAATTAATAAAAGCATAATGACAACTGTAACCGAATGTAGACGATTAAATTGTAGTTTATGCGCGACTTATACATATGACTAAACTAAACTACAGTCGGTTAAAAAAAAAAACTTAATTTTTTTAAATTTACAATTCGTTACATTTTCAGAATTTATGCACCAAAACATTATTAAAATAATATACTTAAACTTATTATACATTTTTTATTTAAAAAAATTTGTATTCAAGTGACTATATACAATATTCATCTACTTATATGTATCAACCACCTAAACAAACACATTAGAATATGCATGAAAAAATATAAATAAAATTCAAATTAGTTTTCGAATATTTAGTAAGTTCCATTATATTTATAATATGTGTACTTATTATCAAATGTTTAATAAATATTATTACTATTGTATGTGCTTTTTTTTTACCATTTTTGAGAATAATGTACATTTAACTTAAATGATTTAAGGCCGATTTATGTTTGCAAAACTGTTGAACCAATAATTGCACAGGTATTAGCATAAATGGTAGCGGGGTAAAATTATACATATTTATGAATTTCACCTTTTCAGAGAAAAATTATATTTTCTATTAATATTCTCTCTATTTTCTAGTTGTTCATTTAATCGAAACCCCAATTTAACTTTTTTTTTATGGAAAGCAAATTTGAGTTGGAAAATTAAGAGAATTAAATGCATGACGAACGAAATAAAACATACAAAAACTTGATGTGTGAAAAGTTTATTCATTTTCTTAATTTTTTGAGACTGCTGTAAGTATGTACTAGGTAAGTATTATTTCTTCATAATACACGAGCACTTAAAATAGATTTCATATGTTAATTAATTTATTTACACTTTTTCAACCGGATATTTACTGATTAAGTATAACTCTTGCTGTTTTGTATGGAAAAATATGTTATTTTATTTTAGTTTTCTTTCCTTTTTACTCTTTAGTAGTAATAATATAGAAGCCTGCACAAATTTTAACTAAAACCCGTATGCTGGTAATGTGTAAGAAAGAGTGAACAACAAATAACCAAAATATAAGTGTTAAGTGATGTTCTTTTGGTAAGTGATGAGATGCTGAGCCAAATGTCTTTTGTTGTCTTTGTTGGTCAGTGTTGCCAGGTTTGTCCTCGAATAGAGGACAGAATTCGAGGACATTTCATGAAATTTCATGTTTGAACCTAAATATCTCGGTTCAAAGTGATTTTAAAGCAAAATTCATGCAGGCGTTCTCGAATTATAGTTATTTAAAATTATCAATTATCAAACCTGGCAACACTGTTGTTGGTATAGTTGCATAAATGTTTTAAAAATGACCATTCTAAAGCTAAGTACTCGTATATATAGTTTTATAATGGTAGTCGATATTCCACTACACGGCTTCATAGCTTTTTCATAAAGCTACGGAGTCATTGCTATATAAAGCATTTAGCTTATGGCTTTTATAAAACTAAGATTATATTTACAGCTACATAGCATTAGAAGCATTAGATAAAGTCTTTATATAACAAACAAATTTCTTATAACTTGGAAATTATAGTTTAAAGCCAATATAGGCAAATATAGGTGTTTAAAGCCATTATACAACCTTTATACAGATATGTATCAATATTCAATATGGTTAATCAGTTATACAATTTATTTCTTATATTTAATGGCTAAATAAGGACTATTCTATAGCTAATTTATAGAAATTAATGTTGCAACTACCTTAAAAAATCATGATTTTCGCTGTGATGGACGTTGGCACGACTAATTCTGTGCCGCCAAATGCGAAAA
>JAABKK020056503.1:0-10919 GCA_011634745.2 Catotricha subobsoleta
GTAGTTGTAAATTGAATTGTAATTGTAGGAATAATAGGTTTAGTAATTGTAATTGTAAGTTTGGTGAAACAGGGCCCAGATAGTAATTATATTTTTATTCGACAATTCGCTTCTTTCTTGCAACTTTAGTATTAGGTATATAGTTTTCTAGGTATAAATATTTGAGACGATCAAAAGTATGTTCGACTTTGAAACTAAGTATCCAAGACTTTTGTTGAAAAAAAAATTATTCTTATTTGTTATTTATTTTCAACACAGGATAAAGTCGTGAAGTGAATAAGAAAATCATATATCTCGATATCTGATAGATATCCGGTTAAAACCAATTATTCGAGATATTTTACCATATAATAATTTATTTGCCAGAGCCATAATATTAAATAGTAAACATCAGTTACGTATTTTATTCTAACAGGAGACGGTATATGATTAAATAAATTTGATTGATTTGATGAGAGGTCTCCATAAATTCCCAAAATCAGTTATTTGTTGTATATTTGTATAAAGATCATGGAATTATTTTAAAATAATAACAAAGAAATATGTACAAGACTAACAAAACGTATATTTTATTTATTGTTTGAATTCTTAAAGTTAATCATTTGGTTAATTTAAAAAAAAAAATTATTTAAATTATTTAAATTAGTTGCAAATACATATATTCAAATTATGTTTTAATTCTTACTATAAACTAAACACCAACTTAATTCGACAAGACAGTCATTATAATGAATTGTACAAAATAAAGAAAAAAAAAAACTAAAAGTAATTTGAAACAAAAAAAAAGAAGAAGAAACATTAAAATCAATTAATTGAAAAATCTTCAATTCGATTATAACTAAAATACCAATTATAATAATTGTATAATTGGTATAAAATTAAATACAAATTGAGTTTTTTTATTTTTTACTTTTTTTATTTTATTTTCTTTCACAGAAATTAAAATATTAAAGTTTCCCACAAATAAATATATTTTTAGAAATAAAATATGGATATTCCTGAGATGACAATACGCACGCAAAAATCATACATTTTGCGTAAAATTTTATTCTTTGTATGGCTTTTGACTCATTAATATGTGCGTATTGCCATCTCAGGAATACCCGTAAAATTTATTTTTACATTTATTTACATAATTTTATCGTGTATAAGAAAATTAAGTAACTATATATGCACAATACATCCGATAAAAAAAATAAAAAAAAAACAAAATTAAATTAAATTAAATTAAATTCAGAAGAGTCGTGCGATCTTTTTTTTTTAAGACTTTAATTAATAATTGATTTGCAATATTTTCAACACAATTCGTTTAATTAAAACTAACAATATTTGTTTATTATTTTATACTTTCAAGACTTCATGGAAATACCGCCTTTACATTTTATTTCTATTTTATTACAAAAATATATTATTTTATATTTATTTCTCCTGTTTTAATATTTTCAAATACGTTTTTTATATTATTTATTTAATAAAAGCTTCAGCTGGTATTTTGTTTTGTTTATTTAGCTCAGTAAAAACGTAACCAGCTCGTTCAAAATTCCAATTGGTCTCTTCAAGACATCTAAAAAAAAAAAAAAATCGAAGGATCAATTTGGTTAAAATTAAAGCAACATGAAAAAAAAAAAGAAAAGCTATAATAAGTTAAATAAATGTGTATGCTTTTACGAACTTTCTACTCCAATCCAAATTCATTTGGCTAAGCTGCGACATTGCTTGAATCATTTGCGATTTGGTTGCCTCGTCTGGTGTGGGTACAGTAGGTGGTAATATTGGTTGTTGTGCCAATGGTATTGTCGATGTAGTTGCTGGTTGTTGTGATGGAAATGCCATTGATTTGAATGCGGTCTTCGTTTGAGCCATTGTCAAGTTATTTACATGTAGCATATCGTTCTTTATGCAATATCCACTTCCCGATGGTACGATAACGAGCGAACGTTGAAAGGATCTTAAAGGTTGTTCATTTTGATTTGATGCCATTGATGACGTGGATAATGAGTTCTTTTGCTTTTCACGAAATATACCGGTCACTGTTAATAGAATTAATGAAGGCTGTCCAGAAAATATTTGTAACAAGGGAAAAGAAATTGAGAATTAGAATATTTTATAAAAATAAATAAATATGAAAGTGTATTAATATTTAATAATATATTAATGATAATATATACCGTGAACAGTGTCAAATCAACTCCAAATGATTGTGGATCATGTTCTGTTAATGGTAATTCGGATAAAAACGAAACCACGGGTAATCGACCACTCTTCAATAATAAACATTTATGGTCCAAGTCACGAATCCTTGATATATTCCGGTTATGTGGCAAAAATTTGACTAATCTGAAACAAGACAATTAATTTAAATTTCTATATCATATAGACGAAAAAAAAATGACTATAAATGTATATTACTTGTGTTGTGGATTCGGTGTAAATGTACATGTTAATGAAAACATTGCATTTTCATGATATGCTTCTAATAATGGTTGTCTATTATCTGAGTCAAATATTATAAAATATTGTTCTAGAAATTGTCGTACAATATCAGCACCAGCTGTATCGGATAAAAATGATGCTTTAGCTGGTGGAATTTTGAATTCTTCATTTGTTTCAACGTCAAAGCCAATTTGAGGAGGTAAGTCAACTCCATCCTTAAATAACAAAAGCAAAATAATCAAAACAATAAAAAAAAAATAGAAAAGAAAAAAATCGAACATATCTTTCAAGACAATAAACTTACCAATTTGAGTAGTTTTGGAAAACGTTTTCGTATTTCACTGTCAAATTAAATTAAATTAGAGAAAAGAAATGTGTTATTTTCTTATTTTCAAATTTTTTTTTTTTTAAAAACAGAAGAAAATTTAAATCACCCAACCTTTTTATGTAACATTTTAATTCATTTTAATGTTATGAAATTTGAAAAACTCATGAATTATAAATAAATTCTGTAATTTTATATTGACAATTAGAATAATTCATACATAAAATTTTTGCAATAACATATTTTTCAAAAAAAAAAAAAACTTTAATAAAATAAAATCTATTGTTTTGTGTTTAATGAAAATGATTGTAAATGTACACAATTTTTATGGTACGTACTCTATTATCGTAATAAATGATCTTAGTTTTGATTAAAAAATGGATTCACATTTCTTTGCTTTGTTTTGTTTTTTTGTTTTTTTGTTTCATATTAATATATTTTTATTATTTTTTTTTTATTTAATTTATTATTTTCTCTTTCTTTTTTTATGTTTCTTCTCCTTTTTTCAATTTGCAACAAATTTGATAAAATTAAATAAGAAAATCAAACTCAGTCGCTAATAAAAATGATTGTTTCTTCAAAACAACAACGAAAATTACGTATGAACAATAAATTGATATATAAAAACATTCATTTAATAAACTAACAAATAGCATTAATCAAAGAAATGATATTTTACTGCAACCATCTCATCTGTTGTTTCAACAATTTCCAAAATAAGGAATGCATTTTCAATTTGATGAAAATTTATTTTGTGTTCAATAACTTTTGACGCCATTTAAACAATCACATTATAATAAATGTGTGTTTAGGTATTATGTAACCCATCACTTCAATTCGGTAAATATCATCTTCTAAAGTGTATCCAATCACAACAATAATAAATGTCATAAAACACAAATAATTACTCTATTACTGTGTTAAATGATATGATTTCACTATTTCGTTGCGTTGAATTTTCTAACTGATCAAGTCTTTGTTTTTTTGATGTTTAAAAATAATAACTGTTTGTTAGTTTAAAATTTGAATGCACTAAAAGAGTCATTTTGCTATGACTTAGGATTTTACGGAAACTTAAGTAATATTTTCAACGTGTAATATAGAAATAATCACTTAGAACTGAAAATTTGTATCAAACCATTTTGTTACCAAATTTGTTGCGTATTTGACTTTTTTTTTCTTGTTTTTCTTCTCTTTTGTTTTGTTCTCTTTTTTCCATTTTTTTAGTATTTTTTTTTTTTTTGTTTCTATTTTTGTTTTTAAAAATTCATCTTTTCATACAATATTTCATAAAACTCAAAATATCCATTTTTTTTTCAAATTATTTTATAATATTTACTTATGGCAATTGCAAAATTAATCGCGAATTCATGTTTCATTAAACGGCAAAACAATTTCTTAAGAATACAATCATTATTTGTTGTGATATCGTTTTACTCGTCTTATAAACTTTGTTTAAATATTGCAAAAAATTTATGTTATTTTAATGTATTGGCCAAATGATGATTTAAAATATTAATCAATTGGGTAGAGAAAAATTCAATCGATACAACAAAAAAAAAAAAACTGATGTCAATTTTTTTTTCTATTCTCTTGTCAATTTGCATTTTTCTCTTTTATTTACAAATTTTTTGTTGTATCGTTCAGTCTTAAAACAAACTTTGAATGCACATTACACAATACCACTGAAAGAGTAAAGATTTAGTCTTATCAGCTGAATTCAATAATTATATAAATCATATATTATATACATTATACATACATGATATAATCAGTACCGTTTATAATATATATGGGCAAATGCAAAATCATATAATAGAAAACATAAAACGGAGCAGAAGAAAATCAACTTACAAGAACAAACGATTAAAATAACATTTTACGATTTGACGCATCCAAATAGTTTAGATGTTGAATAATTTAGTTGAAATTTAAAATAAATTACCAGCACTCATTCAATGTAGTTAAATCTAATTGACGATGGCATACATCGAAAACTCGAAAATGCCCAATTCTAAATTTATTTAAGTTTTATTGTTTTTATTTTCGGAAGAATTTTCAAACATTATGTTAAAAGATATTCAAGTTAGTGAAACTTATAGCTCGACTAATTATGACCCATAAGTAATTTTAAAAAAAAAAAACAAAAGATAAGAAAAAAAACGGTTTGTTCTGAATTGATCTTAGCTACTATTTTTGTTTAACGTAGTCCTTATATCACACTGTCTGAACTCTTATTATCCCAAATGGTATTAATTCATATCAGTTTGTTTTGACCACAGTGATTGCTCAAATTCCACCAGCAAATACGTTTAAATCTTTGTATACACAATTATACGCAAATTATTATGTTACACTTATAAAATTAGCGATAATGATTAAAGAAAAATTTATTAAATGGAATTAAAATACTTAATATGTTGTTGTTATGATACCTGACATAAACAGTTTCATCGCGAAACCGATCTCTTATTGGATTTCCTCTTAGTACCAAATCAACTATATTACTTTGTTTCAAATAGTCTAATGAGCTGGGTGCTGTTATCTGAAATAGAGAAACGAAAAAAAAAGAGAGTATATTAATGTTAATGTTTCTAATAAACTATTCGATTAAAACCATAAATCACTCACCTTATTGTTCCCCATATGTAAAATTTTCAAATTTGGCAACTTTATGGCCAAAAATTTAAAATGATCCATTGCATGAATTTTATTATTTTCTAAATTGAGTGCTTCTAGGTCTGGTATATTTTCAGCGATAATATCAATTGCCGCTAACATTATAGTTGGGCGAAATAGACCACAAAAAATATCTCGTAAATCATCGTCCGAATGAAATTTTGTTAAATCAAGTGCTTTAGTTGCGGCTGTGTAACGTTTAACCATTGCTAATTTCATTTGTTCTCTGACTTTAGCATCTAGTTGTACTGGGGGTACACTATTCCGAACCTTAATGATTAATTTAAAGCCATCCGGTAATTCAATGGAACGATCAACATTTGATAAAGCTCGGGCCATTTTAATATCATCTACATAAAATGAAACACAGGTCGACTCAATTTTCCAATAATGTGGAATGAAAATCTCTGGTGACATTGCTTGCAGCAATGATTTTAATATAAAATCTTTATCATATTTTTGTCCAAATGGAATCTAAAATTAAAGTGAAATCATTCTTTAAATCAATTTTTCAATGACAGCATTCCATAAAATAAACATACCACTACTTGAAACCAACCCGATGCTCCTTCCACTATTGTTTTTCCTTTACCAGATGGTCCTGTTGAACCACCTGGACGCGCTGATCGGGGTATGGGAGAACCACGTCTTCGAATTCGTCCATCACCTTTGCCACCACTACGAAATCCAGCTTTATTTGTTATCTGGAATTCAGTCATATCATCATCCTCTTCGAGTCTTGCTCTTATTCCCAATTCAGCTACCCGTGATTTTATATTGTTTTGACGTCCATGGCCTACACCAGCACCAGCCTTAAAACTAACACGTCGTATATTATCTTTGCGAATCGTCATATCACCACCAGGTTTTCTATCACGGTCATCGTGTTCTTAATAGAATGAAAAGAAATCATTGAAATTATAAATAAAGAAATTAGTTTGTATTTCTTTTTTCTTATTATTTAGAAAACGAAGATTATAATAAAGACATTTTTAATTCAAAATGGCTGAAAAGTTGCAAAAAACATGTTGACAAAATTATTATATAGAAATGTAAGATTTTTAATACCATCGTATTTATTTCCACTGTATCTTGTATTAGCATTGTTTTGGTTCCAGTTGCGGCCTCCCTTGAATGCACCACGTTTTGGCATTTTTAATTATTTTGAAATAATATTCTTGTGTGAAAATTAGATTTAATTTTTTTTCTTTATGTAAGGGTAATAAAAACACAAGATCGACGATTTGATGAAATTGTGAAATGACAAATTACAACAACAAATAATCGATATTATACTCCGTTCACATCGTGTAAAGGTATGGTAGAACTAGTCAAATTTTTCGCAGCGCAAATATAAGTGCAAAAGTTTACCTTAATTGTATCGTTAAATTATTGTTTGAGCTGTCAGAATTGCTTTCGTTAATTCATTTTTGATCATTTTTGTTCATTCTCATTCGTGTACAGACAAAAAGTATTTTGCATTTAAATGTGACTTAAAAGATGCAAAACTCAAATTAATATGAAATTTAATACCTAATTTTATGTCTAATATTTTATTAAAATAATAAAATCACAAAAATTATCATTCTTACTGTTCTTATTGTTCAATCGAGTCAGCATAGAAATGAACTCTACAATAGTTTAATGCTTAAATGTATGATTAGCAAAATCCCAAAATCCATAGTGGCCATAGCAAATAAAATATTGGTGGCAGTAATTTGTTTTAGGTGTAGCTTTAAATGATTATGTTTACGTTACACGTTACTATTCTCACGCCTGTGTTAGTGCGTTAGATAGCAAGTACTTTAAACCAGTTTTAATGTGCGCGGTTAAACATAACATAATCAATGTATCATACAACTGTGAAAAAATACCAAGTATAAATTTTATAAAATATAATAAAAATTATAGCGAAGAGAAAAGGAAAAAATCAAAATTAATCATACCCAAAAGAAAAGTGAGAATGAAACATAATGATTGAATATTGCTGATTAAATTGTAAACAACTTCAACTCTATTCATCTCTATTCACCTCTGTCAAAAAAGTTTATTGAACATAAAGTCGCGTGCCGATTGTTTCTACAATATCTCGAATATTCTTAATTTATTTTAATAGAAAAATAATTGTGAAAATTCAATAAAACATGTCGTCAATTAGCTTATTAAATCCAAAAGCTGAATTTGCACGTGCCGCTCAAGCATTGGCAATTAATATTTCGGCTTCAAAGGGTTTACAGGATGTCATGAGAACAAATCTCGGACCAAAGGGAACAATGAAAATGTAAGTGAACTATGATTCAGAATGCACAATATTCACACATGTCTTTTTTCTCTGAATTAACTTTATATTTAATTAAAGTAAATTTTTATGTGTTAAGTGTATAATTTTAATTAAAATTATAACCAATAAAATATCCTTAAATAAAATGGGTGTGGTAAATACTGTGTTTTTAATTATTTATAAAGCAGATGCATTTTAACCTATAAAACTGATGTCATATTACCATAAATGAGCGCATTTCTAAAATAAAATGAACGTTTTTTTTTTTAAATCGATTACAGGCTTGTTTCTGGAGCTGGTGACATTAAAATTACTAAAGATGGTAATGTTTTACTTCATGAAATGCAAATTCAGCATCCAACAGCCTCTTTAATTGCTCGTGCTTCAACTGCGCAAGATGATATGACCGGTGATGGAACAACATCTACTGTTCTCTTGATCGGTGAATTACTTAAACAAGCCGACATTTTCTTATGTGAGGGATTACATCCACGTATTGTGACAGAAGGTTTTGATCTAGCACGTGTGAAGGCATTGGAGATTTTAGAACAGTTAAAAGTTCCAATTGAGGTAAACTTTTACTTTCGAAAAATTTTAAATAATATTTTTTGTTTGTTTTTGCTATAAATTAGTAATTTATTTTTAAATGATTATAATTTCATTTCAGATCACAAAGGAAAATCTTTTGGATGTTGCTAGAACATCGTTACGCACTAAGGTTCATTCTACTCTAACGGATGTCTTGGCAGATGTTTGTGTTGAAGCGGTTTTAGCTATTCGTCAAGAAAATAATCCGGTTGATTTGCATATGATTGAATTAATGGAAATGCAACACAAAACCTCAATTGATACACAATTGATTCGTGGAATTGTTATGGATCATGGTTCACGTCACCCCGATATGCCAAAATCAGTTGAAAATGCATACATTTTGACATGCAATGTTTCATTGGAATATGAAAAATCTGAAGTAAATTCTGGATTGTTTTATAAAACAGCTGAAGAACGTGAAAAGTTTTTGGTTGCCGAACGTGATTTTATTGATCAACGTGTACGTAAAGTAATTGAATTGAAAAAGAAATTATGCGATGGAACCGACAAGCATTTCGTACTCATTAATCAGAAAGGTATCGATCCATTCTCCTTAGATTTATTGGCCAAAGAAGGCATACTTGCATTGCGTCGGGCTAAGCGACGAAATATGGAAAGACTTGCGCTTGCTTGTGGTGGAGTTGCATTAAATTCATTTGATGATATGAATGAATCAAATCTAGGCTTTGCTGGTTCAGTTTATGAACATGTCTTAGGTGAAACTAAATATACGTTCGTTGAACAATGCAAAAATCCACAATCCGTTACCATTCTTATGAAAGGGCAAAATAAGCATACATTGGTTCAAATCAAGGACGCAATTAGAGATGGATTGCGTGCAATCAATAATGCTATCGAAGACAAATGCTTAATACCAGGTGCTGGCGCCTTTGAAATTCGTGCATACAATGAATTAATGAAATTCAAGGACACCGTCAAAGGAAAAGTTCGTCTCGGTATTCAAGCATATGCTGTCGCTCTTTTAGTTATTCCAAATGTACTTGCTGTTAATTCCGGTTATGATGCGCAGGACACTATTGTGAAATTACAAGAAGAAGATCGATTGAGTGCGGATCCAATTGGATTGGATATTTCAACTGGTGAACCAGCCAAACCAACTGATTTAGGCGTTTATGATAATTATATTGTTAAGAAACAAATATTAAATTCCTGCTCAGTAATCGCAAGTAACTTATTGCTCGTTGATGAAATAATGCGTGCTGGTATGACAAGCTTAAAAGGATAAATGCATACGATCAAAATAAATATGATTAATAAAAAATCTATTTTTGTATTTGTCTATTTATGGACTTTTACCACTCATTTTATATCATTTTAATATCTGCGCTTGTTTCACTTTAAAATTTAATTTCTATCGTTTTATTAATTTAACAATATTGTCACATCACCGAATTCGGTATTAATTCTTAAACAAATTATGTATTACCTATTAATTAAATAAAAGAATTAATAAATTAATAATAAAAAAAAGACATTATTTCTTATAATTTATGTATGTATATAAGGTATGTAATAAAATTATAACTGACTGAATAATAATTTCAGATTGGTGGTAGACCCATTTAGTAATTCTGCGATATGAATGAATTGATTATGTCTGAATGGCTCATTCAGTTAAATAAATTTTGTTCAAATAATTAATATTTTCGGAATTTTATAAGTTTATTAAATTTATTTATAATTTAAAACTTAAAATAAAATAAAAATTTAAATTACTTGAGCTTATGTAATTAAGAGCTATTTACCTATTGACTATATACAAGTATTGCTATATAAAACTAGATATTGAAATCTTTTGAGTATCTACAAAACTGTAAAGTCCTCCTCAATCGACTTCAGCCATCTTAAGGTTGCACAAATATTCATTATCTTCTTTATCCCAAAAATATCGTTTTCCTTCCATTTTTTGAGATTGACTTAAACATTTCCTTTAAAAACATAGATTTTATCTAACCAACACCGCAATACAATGATGATAAATGTGTGTTCTTAAAGAAAATGTTAAAGTCAATCTCTAAAAAATTGAAATAAGGCCATATTTTTGTAATGCAGAAAGTTAATACATCTGTCTCTGTGTAACCCTATGATGGATAACTTCGATCTCTGTAAATTAAAAAAAATTAATATCTACGTCGATATCTGGGTTTTTATGGAATCCCACTGCATTGATCTTTTGCTATGCCACTATGATTTTAAATGTCGTAACTACATCAAACTAGGCAAACGATTTTCATCCTTATCCATTAATATTATGCCATAAATCAGGAAAATTGTTTGCCAAGTTTGATATAGTTGCGACATTTGAAGTTGTAGCGGCAGTAAGTACTTACTTGTTTTTAAATCCAAATTTTTCTTACATACTTATTTATTAAAAATTTTCTAATTTTTCGTCTAATCGGTCTGATTAATGTTTTAACAAAAACGTTTCTTGTATTTTAATAGTTAAGGACTAGCTAATTTTTAAAATCTTTTGAACATTTCAAATATTTTATTTAAATTTTTTTTTATCTTATTATCAGGGCGTCGAACCACTTCGAATTTGGTTCCGGTTTTGGGTTCAGTTCCAATCTGAAAAAAAATTTGGTTCCA
>JAABKK020056514.1:0-16374 GCA_011634745.2 Catotricha subobsoleta
AAAAATTGAAGAAAAAAAACCAAAATTATAGTGGATTGAAAAATGTATCCAACTTGACATGTTGCGCCGCTGGTGTGCGATGCAATAACTATAACTGAAAACACGCTCTATATTTCAATGTCATACAAAATTACATAAAAAAAAATATTGGAACAAGCGCCAAAAGCGACAGGATACGGGATAATTTTTCCTTAAATCGATCTATACGTAGCATACTTCACAAATTCGCAGAAAAGCTTAAAGAATAATATATTTTTTATTAATATAAAATAGAGCTAAATAATCAAGGTGACTGACAATTTACCTTGTTACTGCTGTCAAAATCTTAACATCAAGAATATATATGAAAATACAGCCTTTTCTCTAAGCCCACACTTAGAGGAATAAAATTTTAATTTGTTTGTGGGTGCGGACAAGAGCTCAGATTATAACAAAATTAAAAGAAAAATTTCTGAAAAACTATAAATTAAAATCCACTTGCTCTTAAATTAAAAAAAAAACTTCCGCTAATAAACAAAAAAAAAGAAAATAATAATAATAATCATAAAAAGTACGATTTAATCCTATATGGCTTAAGCAGTATGATTTATCTCTGTAGCTGTATTTTTTTTTCTTCCTATATTCTACTATAAAACAGAATTATAATTTTATACCTACACTGTTTCAATAACCCCCGGGGAAAATTTCGCTAAAAGGCAACAACTATATAAATAAAGAGTTGACTATAGTGCTGTTCAGATTAATTTCTGTTTTGTGATGTTATTATTCTCTGACCATGAATAAACGTATCATGACTGCCTTGTGCGCTTGGTATCATATATCATTTTCATTGTTTCTCTGTTTTTGTGGTGTTTTGTTTAATATATAAAAATAGAATATAAAAATGTTATCATGAGTTTGTCTTGCAGTTATTTTATATATACAAAAAATTGACATACTTTTACTGATGTACTTACTATTTTATTATGTATTTGCTCATTTACCCGAATACATAAGGTGAATGTTTATAATATTCTATGGATAGAAAAATATGGTTTGAAGATATTATTTAAAAACAAAACAAACTAATGACATATAATAGTTTAAAAGTTATGTAAATTCTGAGAGATAAGCTATAAGCAGTTTTGAATACGTCAACTATTTTTTGCTTTTGCTAAAATTCTGGTCATATGCTTCCAAATAAAGATTCAATGACAATAACCGCTTTCGAGGAATGATCTACATTAAACCAATTGATTCGATAGTCGATATCGTAGTAACATCAAACTTAAGCTTGTAACATATCAATGTATCAATCAATAATAGAAACAAATATTTGTTTTTATTTTTTGTTATTTATTAATATTTTATAATATGGTACAATTACAATAAAGATTATTTGAGGGGTGAAACCGAATGAAATGCATTTGCTGATACGAAGTGCTCCTTAACTCCATAACTCCTTGGCTATCTTGAACACTTTCATATACCTGAAAAAAACTTTTACTTATCCCTAAAATGCCGATTCTACAACTTCAGTGAGTGATAAGTATTTTTAGTGATAAAGACGAACTGAAATTGAATTCAGTCCATTTGGCTCACTTGCTCGTAAGCCCGACTTATTTGTTCGGCCCCTGGAAACATATTAATAATAAGGTTATAATTATAATTTTTCCAAACAACATTCTATAAATTTTAAATAAATCAGCATCTGCTGAAATTTACGCTGCAGCGTCATGGCCAGAATGAAAAATTGAAATTTATTTTAAAAAAAACGCCAACTTAAATCGTATTTTACTGACATCATTTCATTGCAATTTTTATATTTCGTATTAATAATTGGTGCATTTAATTATAAATGAAGCAATTTTTTTTAGTCATAAATATGGAAAAATGTCTGAAAACTATTCATAATATACCAGATAGACTATCTGAGATAGTATGGTTAAAAGAATGTATCTAGCATTTTCTTAAAGCTTTATATAAAATTAAAGAGAAAATTATTGCAGTCATTCGCATACCCACGACAGCATTTCGAAATATATTTATTACTACATCCTTTCAAAAGTAACCTATAAATATCTATTAAACAATACTTCAAATAACTTTTTATTACATCCATTTTCAACTGCCTATTTATAAAAGATATTTCATATATTTTATTTGTTTATTATAAGCGATTGCAATAAGATTTAAGCTTGAGCACAATATAATTTAGAGAATTGTAAAAAAAATTCCAATATCTTATACTTAAAATCGAGAAACAAGAAATATATCTAAAATGATTAACGATCTAATATTCCCAGATGTTTCTTTTGAAAACGCAAAAAAAACAAAAAATAGAAAATTTTCTTATATAGTTATGAGAGTAATCAATAATTTGACATCTGGAAAAGCTATTACATTTGATTTAAACATTAAAGATTTCTTCTAAAAGTATATTTGTATGATTATTAATTATTGTGTCGATTAGTAAATACCTAACAATTTATTTTAAATTTAATTTGAGCACAACGTATTTTTGACGTACTACATTACTTAAAAATAGAATCTTCTCGACGAACAAAAGCATTGATAAAATATTTATCTTATAAAATTTTAAATATTTTCACCTTTTACTTCGTATCTAAGTGTCAGCTTTTAATAAAATAAATAGCAGCTATTTCGTAACCCCTTTCATATAAAAAATCCATTACACTATCTTCTCGAAAAAAAAAACCATATATCGCCAATATATTTTATCCCTTTTATGGAAAAAGATTAAGATATGTCTTTATAGGTTCATCTATATATACATCATGTATGTCAGAGATGGTCAATTGGATATAAGATTTTTTTTACGGGCCGTTAGTTTCGATTTTGATAAGCAGTTTTTTGATCTGAAATAACTTTGTGTATAAAGTTTGTATATTCTATTTATGTGAATAAAGTAAAGATTATTGTTATATAAAACTTTATGTTTAGAAAAAGAAAAAACACGATTTTTTTTATTTTAAAATTATTGAATTCTATACAGAAAATTTTTCTGCATGACCAGAAAATCATGTTGTTTATTAACATGAACTCGTCCTTTACCAAAAATTCTGGTTAACTTCACTGGCATGTATTTAGCAGATTGCTAAGATTGATTAGTAGAAATTTACTTTAACTATAACTAATCTGTAATCGACGAAAAATATTTTGCAATAAGATAAGCGATTGGTGGGTATGTTCAATCAGTTTCAAATGTATAAAATTCTTGATTTTAATTATTCATTTAAAAGAAAACATATAGTGAGTTATAATATTTTTATTCCCTTGATTATAATTAGATTCGGTATTTAATTAGAGTTTCAACAATTGCTTAAACTTAACTTCATCATTATTTTTAGCAATAAAAACTTATGCAATATCATTTTATCGTTTTATTTACATACGAATAGGCCATTAATTTTAAATATATAATAAAATTCAACAGCATTCAAAGAAAATGTATCATAATTTTACTAAATCCGCAAAACTCAAACCATTGCTTGCATTCGCATTTTCATATTTAGCCACAAACACTTGAGAGAAACCCGCTCCCAAATTAAGACAACTAAATCCAACAATCCCCTAGCTTCTACTAAAATGTAATATTTACATTACAATGCAAACATTTAAGTGCTTCAAAACCAAAACAAATGAATACAATTTTCTCTCTCAATTCGAGCAAAATATAATAATATTCAATATAATCCCAATGGCCCCTTCAAGCTTGTGAGCTTCTATATTCGAAAAGTGTGTGTGCGGTGGTTTTTAGCCAAAAGCTGTTAAAGTTTTCATCCCAGTACTTTATCATCAAGAAAAGCTAATATTATGATGCTAAAGTATATACGATACGCGGTCGATAGATATAGTCCTGGTATCATTGTATCTATTATAGAAACGATGGTGGATACATATACATTATAATATGAACGCATGCTTTTATTATATATTACTATAAAAAAGGGATATTAAGGATAAGGATCTGTGTTGTTTTTGTTTTATTTCATGCCTCATTTGAATTATAAAAACCCCTATAAGTTTGTGTTGAAAAATTATTATAGAAATTAGATGCGCTGTGTGTGTCCAAAATATTAATTTATTTAAACTTTGCTGTTTGGCCTAAGTAAACAGATACGTAAATAAAAATGAAGTCATGCCTACCTACCATTTGAAAAAAGAAATGAAAAAATATGTGCGGCTTATCTCGAAGTTTGCTCCCCTTATGCTGCTGCTGTACCATACCAGATATAAAATACACTTGATACAAACTGTATAAAATATTATATATCCATATTAGGTAAGTAACAGAAGAACTGGCAAAATGAAAAATTCAAAATAATTTACACAACGTAAAGTTCAAAAAACGAGAGAAATAAAAATAAGAATAACACTCTAAAAATATACGCAAAGTAATTTGATTCAATTCGTTGATACCCTCAAGCACCATTTTTATTATCTACAAGCATAAATCCTTCTAAGTTGACAACATGGATGGATATCATTTTGGAAGTCTATTAAGATTCAAAAAAAGATTTTATTTCTAGCAAATAAAAAAAAAGTTTTGCAATCCATAGAAAAATTGTAATTACTAAAATGTGTAACTTTTCTAATAGTAAAGTCGGTATATATATAAGAAATTCATACAAGTTGTTCTCTTGCTCGAGATAATCTTGTCCATTAATTATTTATATATTATGTGCGGTGCTTAAATTTATAAGTTTATGGACTGTATACCATTTATATGGAATATTTTATACATTATTATTATTGATCGTTATATGTATACCTACCTATTCAATTGTTTTTGTTATATTGTTTTCTTTTTTAAATGAAGGTATCTACCAGGTAATGTATAGATTACAATGGTTTTATACTGTGCTTTGGCTAACTTACATTATTATATGAAAATCAACGCCATAAATATTTTCAGACGTGCAACTGTACTGTTGCTTTTATTGCGGTTCATACTTATCCTGCCACTATAAATTAAAAAGGCGTATGGGACAATTCTATTGCGAAGTTAAAAACCGTATCTCCCCTAAAAATAATATTTTCTTTTTTTGATTTTGTAGAAGTTTTGCAATGTTATAGATGTTAAAAACATCAAAACATGAAAATATTTTCTTTGAGCAGATACCATTTTGAAATTCGCAATGGCATTGTCCCATACGCCTTTTTAACTTATAGCGGCAGTATTGTATTACATACTTCTCAATATTATCTAAATAAAGTAATGGTGTACTTTTGATGTAATCTGCCCTGTTAGTTATATGTAATACATAACTATACAAATTCCAGCATGTAAATCGTATACTTACGCAGTACCAGTATATACATCATATATACCGCATGTACTGTTCACGTGTAAAACACGTTTGAAGTTTTTTATGGAGAATTTTATAACATATGATGATAGTAATGTGAATACACAAAAGTCTAACTCATTCAGCTCGGTTTCAATTTATTACTGAAATAAAATCACTAAAAAATAATAATTTGATTTCAGTATAAAATTCAATTTCAATACTTTAATAAAACCATTAAATTAAAGGCAGTGTACCATTTTTTCATATATTTATATGATGCTAACTTGTATCATATATACTATATCTGACTCTGACCATATATAAAGAGATAAAATATTTACCTTTATATTTCATATACTGTTTCTACAAAATAGTGTCTACAATTTATAAATATAATACAGTATGTAATTGTTAAAAAGACTCACGTAAGCTTGTTTGACGGTAGTTGTCAGATGAACTTAAAAATAAAGAAAAGAAAAGCAAACTTCGAAAAACATTCTGTCAGAACTAAGAAAATACCTACCCAGAAGGGAAATTTCATGCCAGAGTGACTGCGAATATTTACTAGATGGGTATTTTCATTCCTATACATTTATTTTATATAGTAACCATCTTACAGTTACCGTATAAGTATATTATATGTTTGAGAAAAGCTGATTTTTTTCTTTTTCTTTTTTCATTTTATTTGTTAATGCTCTTTTTTTTTTATTTTATCATCTTAAATTTCTCTATAGAAGTGTAGGTATCTCTCAATGATTGTATAAGTGTATACCGTATAGTTTTACTCATTTTTTTTTAAAAATATAATTTCTTGAATTTATGCAGAGAAAAATCCTTATATTAATGTAATAGCGCTATTTTTAATTGAACCAATTTGCATATTAAATATTTACATTGTGACCATGTTAATTTTTGGGGTGCTCTGTTTTTTCTTTATTTTTAATACGTTGACTGAAAATGAGAAGTCAAGCTCAGCTATAATAATTGGAAATTTGATGTAAGTTTTTGTGATTCACATACCTATATATCGTGATAGAGGTTTATGTTTGCGTAATATAACTTTTACACTTAAAATGTATGGCGATATATTTGATTTATTTTTTAAATAAATTAATGATGAACTCAATTGGCCTGAGACTTTTAGTAACCATATTTAAGTTGTTTTTAATTACATTTTATTTCATATTTGGTGACCAAAAAAATTATTCGGCATATAAAAGAAGAGCCAGATAACATAGCGCACAGAATGGGAATGAATCATCTTAGGCTTATCAAAGCATCAACTATATCGATATTTATATGTTAAACAAATACATTCCAGTAATTTCGATGTTGATAGGATGTACTGTACGTATAATTGAATATATTTCAATTGTTGAATTAATTATATTGCGTGAATACTCGCAATATATATATAAATCGCTTAAATGAAAAAGAGCAAGCAAAGGCTTAACATAGCATAATAACTGAAGATAATGTTTGACATGCTAAGGTAATGTTTATATATAACATATTGAAATACCATATATCTACATTATAAATATTGTATCTTATGATATTTAGACGTCATATGACGAATCACATTGATATAATGTAGAATATTATATTTCTATATATTGTTCAGATAGGTAAGTAAGTAAAATTGAATATGGGGATTTTGAGTTTTGTCTGTTTTATTTTGATATTTTATTTGACGTATAATTGGCATTCGCTGTTATTCTATACTTAACTGTAATAATATAGGCGTATATAAATAATTCACATTAAGTATTGCAAATAAATATTTAATTTTACTGTCGTTACTATTGTTACCTTCCGTTACCAATACGCAATACCAAACTTCTATTTTTATTCAATAAATAATAATAATTGTTTTTCCTATAATGTAATCAGACGTAAGTAGTTTCAATGTATTAAAGCTATATTATAACAATTATATTGTCTGCTCTTGACATATAAGAGATGTTATAAAAACTTGTATAACGCTAACGCTTAAAATACGATTTTTTTTTTTTTTTTATATAACTACATATTGGTGGTGTGATTGTGTCAAACATATGATATATATTTAGATATTATAGCACAGTCTACAAAAAAGGAACCGAAAAAAAAACTTGATAGAAAATTTTGTTGAGAAAAAGGTGAAATGTATGTAATCCTAAAAAAAAAGAAGAAAAAAAAACTTTTTTCTTTTATATATCAGGATATAGAAGACATAATATATAATAATACAGTAATAGGTTAGAATATAAATGTAGATTCACATAAATAATAATATAATATAGATCATATATTGGTATATAAGACTATCCCGTACGATTGAAGTACGTGTTAAGAAAAAAAAAACATTTTTTTGTGTATCTTGAAGCTGTATAAATTGTATATATATAAATGTGAATTTTTTTCTATCACAGTATTGGTTGAACTACGGTTCTGCCAAAAGGAAATAAATATGTTAACTAAAAAGAAATACCACGTTATATCTTGGAAAAACTCGTGACCAGAAAACTAAGACAATAGGATTAGATTACACTAGTGTAATGTTATTGATGTATATTATACGAAAATTTGATGTAGCTCTTATTTCCCCTTAACCAAACCGTATATTTTTTTTTTCTTTTTCTTTTCTTTTGTAATGTTTTTGGTCGTTAAATCCAAGACGACAAAGTGATGGATTAGTTTTAATTGTTTGTCATAAATAACAATGATGGGGAAGTCTTTATTTGTCATTTGATATGTAATTAGATAAACGTGAGGTTTTTGGTTGACATTCTGCTGTGAATAAAAATAAATAGATAATAATGTTCATGTTCAATGAAATCTACAATGTTATATGTTATGTCGATCATCCAGCGACAGTTTAAAAGAATTGAATAAAAAGTTAAAAAAATGAATAGACCGAATGCGATGCAAATGTTAGAAAATATTATTTATGATGTTCAAACATCTCATGGTTGTGGTGAACATATTGGTCGTTTGAATAGAATTATGTTAAGCTTTTACGATTACTTACAAATGTAATTCAGTACTTTCAGAAGTATTTGTAAGGATCTAGAAGCACTGTCAGATTTTTTTTTCCGTTTTTGCCAAACCCTTAGATTTAAAAATTACACTTAAAATATTTATTCAAGATGATTGTTCAAATTTTACTTGTACTGGATAAAATTTCCCTAGTATGGTGAAAAATATTTGGCAAGGAATAATATATAATAATAATGAATTTGATTATTGATACAAAGATCGATCTTATTTTTCGCTGGTATGTTTTTGGTGTACTATACTCGATCCATACTGAAAACACATTGAAACATTTTGAAACATATAATTCCAGATAAATTCCATACTAAAACCAAAACCCATAATCAAATTTAGTATGGTTTAGTCAGATACAATTATGGTCTCTGGCTTAAGTAATCTCAGTATGTTTTCATTATCGATCGAGTATGGGTTGGTTAAGGTTTGTCAAAATCCTTTCGTTTTAGTATAGATTGATACAATTTTTGGTGATATGGTTTTCCAGTAGGGTAATTAATTTGATACTTTTGAATACAAAAGAAAAGAACAACTGAAAATATTCCAATTAGATTAGAAAATAGCTTATTAACAACATGAAATGCGCTGAAGATGAGAAAGAATGAAAAATGTAGAGTACGAATAAAGATATATAATATTAGAAAATTAATAATCAATGATGGGAGTCGTTCTAAAAAAAAAAATTATAACAATGGTTTTTGACCTAAGATTTGATATTTGAACATTTGATGATAAAATCAGATTTTATTGAATATTTTAGATTGAAAAAAAGTAACACATTTCATTTCCGTTTGAGCCAGACCTCTTTTTAGGTCATCATTTAATTCGGCCACCATACTAAATTTTAGCACAAGACTTCCAAGAACAATAAATAATATCGAATAGCTTATTTTGATTATGATTATATTATTAATTATACTATCGCAAGCCATAGAAAGAATAATAATGCGAATAAAGCATTGTAAATATGTAATATATGTAATAATTTTAATTACCGTTTAATTTTAAATGGATGAAAAGAGATTCCTTAAAAATGGAATGAATTTAATATTAATAGAAAAATTATATGGAATGTATATTGTATTTTGTATAGTCCACCTATTACATTATTATTATTACAATTCTTTCTTTTTTGTATAATATAAAATAATATATATGTATTTGTACAATAATATATGCAATAAAATAAATATCAATTTCGTAAAATAGCATATACATAATTAAATTCTCTATAAAACTTTCTATTTATTAGAATTTATACCTTTGGCTTCGGTTTGTATTAAATCAACTTGAGTTCTTTAGAAAGTTTTTAATGAAAAGAAATGCTTTAACAAATTTTCTTTCAAAAGAAAACTATTCAAATGCATGATCTGTAAAAGTTTTTCTCTATTCTAATTGTCCGATTTTTAATTTATGACCCTTGTTATTTGAAGTTTTCTTACATTCCTTTGAAGAATATATTAAAAAAAAAAAAAAAAATGAAGAAAATAAAACACATGAAAAACAGCCCCTAGTATTTGTATAAAATTAAAATAATAATATGTTAAACTTGATAATGTGTATATTTTTAATTTCCCTCCAGCTATACACAAATAATTTTAAACAAAGAAACTCATTATGGATGATTAAATTTCTTTGTGTATCTTCATCTACTTTTTGAATTTGTTTTTACTGTACAGCATTTATATACTTGGTTGGGTATATCGCTTGTATTTGCATATGATAGATGTATTGAAATAAATTAACCTATATGCTATCCATGCACAGAACAGAGTACACATTAGTTTATATTTTTGATGTTTTTCTTATGTATTTTTTTTCTTGCATGTTTTGGAAATCGACCCTTGATTGGATATGAACATTGATGTAATAAATATTTCTACTTTTAACCAAATAGATCCCACGAACCACACTTTCATATAAATAATACCACGCATGATACCCAAAAAGAATGAAAATAAAGAAAAGACAAACCAAGCAGAAATATGGCTGTTTGATATTATTTTCATCCCCTCGTTCTTTATAATACTTAAGTTTTGTATAAATAATACAAAAATAAATAAAATATGTATAGGATGTGCAGTAATCTGACCAATATACAAGTTTTGCCATGTGCCATAATGCTATAAAGATGCTGATTTCATTTTATATAAAAATATATGTGTCTGTGTCTGTGTTTTTTTTTTTTTGTCTTGTATCTCAAGGAATTTACTTTTTTTTATATGCTACAAACTATACTTAGGTGCTTAAGACTCAGGAAAGTTTTCTATTATCATTTGATTATTGTGAAAATGATTCATAATTTTCTATTTTTCATTTATTCTTCATCGATTTTTGATAGTGCATGTAAAAGTTATTTTTCGTTGCCTAACATAATTCTTCAACTCCTAATATATTTTCCATGCTTCTTGCAAAGTAAACGAATAATAGTTGAAGCATATGGACCTCTTATCCATTATTCTTTCGTAGGCGATTTATTGCTATTGTATGGATACAAATATCATTCATTTTTGATTATCTAAATAACTCATTTATAATTTGTGATATATGGTATTGGAGTTGGAAGATGGAAGATAAACTCGTTATATACGCGCGAATGTAAGAGAATCTTATAATGATGGGAAAACATAATGTAAATGACTGGGGAATATAGCATTTTAAATACGAAGATATAAATATGGAATTTCTTAGTTTTTTTTTATTTGCACGGGCGAATGCATTATATTATTAATTAAAAATTTAACAGGATATTAAATTTCATTAAGCTCTAACATGATGATTCACTAAAATATATCTTGGTGGTACTTGAGACTAATTATTTATTATCCGTTTAATTTAATTTAATGTAATTTATGAATGCTTAGAAACAAATTTTTGCATTGCTCATCATTGATATATATTAAGTATATCAAATGATAATTTGATGTTTGATAAAAACAATTAGAAAATATGTACATTATGGTCCAAGTGAAATAAAGTGTAGCAATAGCTCTTACCTGTAGTGTTTCGAACATTTGCTAGAGTTCAAGTGAATAAAAGTATCAAATAATTACTAATTACTAATACTAGCTATATAGTAAATGCTTTTGTCATTAAACGAAATACTATTGGATTGGTACAGGACTTCCTCTTACTTCATTTTTGAATGGGACAGATTTTTTATTAATGGTATATTTTTTGTTTTTGTTTTTTATGAGTTTTTATGAGTTTAATACTTAGTTGGGTGCTTCTTTTCGTATAATTTCAAGATTATGCGTCTTTTGGTGGGTCCATCGCTAATATCACCACTAAATTATGACAAAAAACGAAAAACAGTGCATAAAAAACTATTTAAAAAGTAAAAAAAAAAAAAAAAATTAAAATCCAAATACTTCATTTTTTTGAAGTTTTCTTATTAGTGGAGGTATTCTAAGCCGAAATCAGCGAGTTATGGGAACTAATTCATATAAGCTAAGCATTTTATCGAAAGATGCATATAGAGGTCTAATGAATTTTTTCCCAAAAGTCCCCACCACTAGGAGGTTTGAAACTGTAGTTATGGCCGCCATCTTGAATTTTGTTCATAATTAATATTTCAGCTCAGACACCAGCTAGAGACGTAAAATCAGAACCAATAGTCAGTAAGAATGATTGTACAAAAAGTTTCTTTAAACCAACATTCTAATAGGCCTTTAAAGGCCTTAAAAAAGCCTAAATAGTTGTAAAATTCTGAAGTAAAATTGGACGCCAAATATAATGGTGTATTTTTGGAAAAGCTAAAAATTTGGGAAATGCATGAAAATTAAGATTTTCCCGACCAAAAAATCAATTTTACAACGATTTAGGCTTTTTTAAGGTCTTTAGAGGACTATTAGAATGTTGGTTTAAAGAAACTTTTTGTACAATGATTCTTCCTGACAATTGGTTCTAATTTTACGTCTCTAGCTGGTCTCTGAGCTGAGATATTAATTATTAACTAAAATTCAGAGAAGGCAGCCGTAACTACAGTTGCACACCTCCTAGAGGTGGGGACTTTTGGGAAAATACTTATCCCTACATCTGCTACACGTGTGCAAATCGGCTTGCTTATAGGAATTAGTTCCCGCTAAAAAGCTAGAATTCCTCCACTATAAAGGTTTCTCAAAAATGAAGTAGATACTCAAAAAATTAAGTAAATACTAGAAAACATTAGCATTTACTACCAAGCAAATGGTAAAAGTTTCAGGTGATTACTAATAATTAAAATCTAAAGGTTATTCACTCGAATTAAGGCAAATGTTTTTAATTTCACTAAATGATTGTAGCAATTGGTTATAGTTTTTATTCACTTGATCCTATCTAATTAATTTTTTTTACATTAACATTTTTTTTAAATACTTAAATTGTTTGTTTTAATTTTTTTTTTTAAATGAATTGCAATTTGTTTACTTATTTGTAGTTACAAAAACTCTCAATATCTCTATTTAATCTCAATTTGGTCGTGTACCAATTAAGTTCAGTTCTATTTCAGGCTGAAATTATTTAAAACGTGACGTCCACACGTTTATGGGCTTAAAACAGACGGGTGGAGAAGGAAGTGGCCTTAAATTGACATAAAACGTTCACGAAATTTTGAAATTTATAGTTGCGGAAATTTAATTTTTATTTATGTCAACTATAAATATAACCGATTAAATCAATAACAACATTTATTATACTCAATTTTAATATTTTTTTCAAACATTATGAATGTAATTATTTCAAATTTTCCGAGGAGTCTACAAAAACATATGGCGACATGGAGATATCGAAATGTGTTTGAAGTCCTTTATAGACGATTCCTAATAAAGTTGTAAATGTTGTATGGATTTAATTAATGTCGTTACTATTTAAAGGGTATAAGTGAATAATGATCAGAATCCATTTATTTCTTCGAATTTGAGCTAACAATATCATTGATGGTCTGTGTCAATTTTATATCAGTTATAGGCCAGAGTCTATAAGTTATGAAATATTGGTTTTGAAAAATCAATTTGAATGAATTCTGATCTTTCTTCAACTGGATGCATCGATTGAACAGATCTACGTATTAATACTAAATTAATAAACAAAACTTCAAATTCAGTTTTATTCCATTATCGATCAAATCTATCAATGTTCTGGTAAATATCAATGCAAATCCGAAAGCACATAGTGTATACTCACACTTATTCCAAATTTAATTCTAGATGTATTTAAATTTCATATCACATTTTATATTTATCCTAACAAATTTGATTAATAATTTATTTATTTATATTTTTAGCTAAATTATCAAAAAAATTCATATTCAACGTTCCGTTATATAGCATTAATAAATTATTTAAAATGATTATACTTATGTCATACAAGCGAAAAAAATATATATAATATGATAAAACAATACTATAACAAACTCTCATTTCATCCATTAAATATATATATAATATGCGATGTGCCATCTATTTTGCGTCGAAGTGACACGAAATTAGATTTTTATGTTAAGGAATTTTTTTTTCACGTTTGTTAGGGGTAGAAATTGCATCTACCTATTCTTTTTCCATACTCTATGCGCTCGTATAATATTTATGAAGGTGTCTTATAATATGAAGGGTAGCAAAATTGTACGTTTAAGTATACACCATTTAACAGAATACTGTTTTCATAGAAACGTATTTGGTCTATACATTTATTATAAGACGATACATATCAGATATTATGCTATGTGTTGATTTGAAAAAATTTACGTGAAAATATAAAAATGGAAAATATGAACGACGAATAAACTGATATGACATTATACGTTTCGTTTTTATATATTTAATATTTTTGCTATATTTTTTTTCTCCATATTTTGTGTGTGTGATGAAATTGGGGAGAAAATGTATGAAAAATGAAAGTTGAAAACGGATGTTTAGTCACCTGCTAACGAGGGTAAATAAGATGACTTTGCTAAGTAATTGAACTTCAAACATATAAACGGTTATCCAGCAGAGTTGGGGAGCTTATCTATGAAAAAGTAACGTTTCATATATTTTTAAATTAAATCAAATCGCAAATGAAACAGATAGGTTGTGTCTGAATTCGTACTAATGCCAATATTTACATTTTTAATTTATTTGTATATCTTAAATAAAATATCGTCACATTATCTGATTAAGTAAATTAGAGCTCAGCCATACCATTATTTGTTCATTTATTTTTATTTTTATTTTTTAAATTTTTTTATTTATGTGCGTTTATAATATTCATAAATTGATTCGAGTTTGATGAAAAGACAGCCCAAAAGTATTTTATACAATTAAATTTAATATAAAAATACCCAAACCGTTAGCTCATAATTCTTGATGTCGACTAATATCACCCATTATTATCTTAATAAGTAAAATAAATGCTGAATAATCCATTTTCATAAAGCAATATAATTAAATTCTATAGAATATTAAAATGGATACTGGATATGTTGTGTATACAGCAATACAGCCCCACAGATCCCTGACACCTAACAAAATAAAAATATTTTCTTACATAACGTCATCCCTTTAGCATAACATCATCCAAATATTTTCTTATCTTCACATCCCATTATTTTCACAAACCATCATTTAGTTGAAACATTTTGTATATTACTTGCTGTTGAAAAAGGGTTTGCGTTGTGAAATTAATTCTGCGTGAATTATTTTAATGAAAACAAAACCGAAACTTGTCTGTTTCTAATAGCAATTTAATTGCCTTAACGTTACAAAAAAAAAAATGAAAAATGGAAAAAAGAACGAAGAGTAAGAAGTAAACGGACCATTATTGAAACAAAGGAGAAAAAAAAAATTAAAAACAAAAAAAAAAGTTATATAAAATAAAAGAAATAGATCGCTTAGAACGTGGTTTTTAAGAGCATTTATTGTCGCATTTTTCAATTGAATATGCAAATATTGCAGACAAAATTTAAATCTTTTTTCTTTGAAATGAAATTAACAGAAATAGACAAAAAAGCAAAGAAAGAAAAAAAAAATAACAAAAAATAAATAAAGCAAGGAAAACAAATAAAAACCCTATAAGGTATAATAGACAAAAACATCATCATCAAACGAATAATTTTTTTTTTTTTTATATACATATATATTTTTCTTCTTATTTTTAGGTTTTTAAGAATACACAAAATGTTATAAGAATAAACGTTGCGTTAAATTTCCCTTCAGGCTGTTAGCAAACATTTTTTTTTTATTTTTTTTTTTTTACAAAAGAACTGTAAATAATCTTAGGCCAGGACATACATATTTATCTGACAACATACATGACTGACACATTATTTGCGGTAAGTTTTTAAACATTTTCTTCGTTTTTGAACACATTATTACGAAGAAGAAAGAAAAGTAGGTACGTTTCTACATCGCTTTCAAGAGTTTTATAATAAAAATAACTTATATTCACAAAAAAAAAAAAAAATCTATATATTTAAGAAATATTCTCTAGAAATAACAGCAATAACAGCAAGGCATTGTTTTAAAACAGGGAAACAAATATTTGAAAAGTTTTTAAAGTAATTTGTCAAAAAATTTGAAAATTTGATTTTGAAACATTGAATATGATTAATTTGGTTTTCATTTCAGTCACACACATTTATTTTATTTTAGAGTGATACCACAGTTTATGAGAATATGAAAACATCTAATCATAATAAAAATATAATAAATGAATGGCAAACTTTTTTTTTTATTCCACTAAGTTTTTATCCTTTAAGTATAAAATCTTCTTTTAAAATGATTTCCAATAAAAAATTCTTTCCAAAACAAAATAAAAAGTGCAAAAAAAAAAATGGCAACTTAAAATTTTCTATGATTTACGTTTTATTCCTCAGTGGCAAGAAAATACCATTAAAAACACAGTAAATATAAGATCTATTTTCATCAATATGAAATTTTCACAACTTTATGGGTAGCTTGTGCTCATGTGGATGTGGAAAATTGAAGTTATCAACTTATGAAATTGTATGTTGTATTTATATTTTTGACTATTTTGTATTTGTATTTAAGTATCGATCAGCAACAAACGTTTTCAAAAACTTTGTAAAAAT
>JAABKK020056514.1:20201-38049 GCA_011634745.2 Catotricha subobsoleta
GTCATATACTAAATTCTTCATAATGCACAAATTATAGGCTAATAAATAAAAAAATTCTTTCAGAAAAATATGATTTGATTTTAATGAAGTTTCTGGTAGTGAGCTTCAAAAAGTACTCTTTGTAATTTTAAATCAATCTAACAACAATTATCTTACCCAAAGTTTGTTGAAATTTCGGGCTTTAGTAGAAAATTTTAAAATGTGACTAATCCTATAGAGCATTTAAAATGGAATTTATTTCCAATAATTTATTTATCAAATTTTCAAAAGCTCTAAAATTTTCGATCCTATACCTTTACTTTTTCTTTTTTTTCTTTTTTTCTTTTTAAATAAACGAAATATTACTCGTACCTCCGAAAAATAAAGTTTTTCATCTATCTTTTCGCTATTTTCCAATAGAAAACTGTTATGAAAAATCTATTAAGGTTGAGTGTTTTATTTATGATATTGGAATCACTGCTCGTCACTAATATTTAGGAGAAAAGGTTTTTTCGACACACCCTAGAACGTATACCTATATGTACCTATTTTTCCTTTGTGTGGTATAAATGTCATACCATCAAAGTTGATTATTATTATTATTATTATTATTATTATTATTATTATTATTATTATTATTTTTATTAGACTGATTAATTAATTATTCAAAATAATAAATCGTTTGTAAGTCATTTGAATACCTTACCATGGAAAAAATATCAAAAATTTCGACAGGAATACGTAAGATATCGAAATTCAAGTGTATCTGAAATTGAAAGCAATGCTATAAATAATTTTTCTCTTTGTATAATACATACATTACATATAGTTAAATTATTTCAATTTTGTTTAATAACATTATACCTTGTATTATGCAAATAGGTTAAATGTATTTATATTCGCATACAAAGTATGAGTTATACATAAATATATAGTTTCCGGCATATATGAATGAACAGAGACGTAATAAATATATAATATGAATATATACATCGTTTTTTTTTCTCCACATTTTTCTTCCTTTTTTTTTTACAAAACTCGATTATTTTCTGGGCTATGTAAAAGTAAATAGGGCATATGAAAACAACCATATTTTATGTTGTGTAATAATATGATGAGTTTGAGAATACCTACTCTTTTAATCATATGGCCGTAATAATGGCACTTGAATGAGAAAAAAGAACAAGAGGGCTTTCAACAACATTCTCCTTCATTTGATTCATATACGCAAGAAGTGTTTGGGGTTAAAAATACGACGATAAAGCTTATGTGCAAAAAAAAAAATAGCATTTTTTTTCACGTTCAGTTTACACGTGTGAAGGAAACAAAAGGAAAAAAAATATATTGAGTGTTTATTTATGTAATAAGAAAAAATAAAAATGAAAATATTTAGGGTTCTCATGTGGGATGTGGGGCTTGAGAGGAAAGCATTTCTTAGAAGTGTTCATAGTATCTGTTTTGCTATATAGTATATAGACTTATAGAGAGCTATTAAAGCTTATGATAAAGATGTTCGTGCAAGTTATAAATAAATTATTATTTGAAAACAACATTCTGAAAAAAATTAAATATTTTTCTGGCTGTCTTTTATATTTTGTGGTTAAGAAAGCATAAATATTTTCTGGTGTGGTTTTTCCTAATTTCATGTGAATAATTGAAATCTAAAATGATTATGATTAAATAAAATAACTAATAAAGTTTTCTCGGTCTATGTTATTATTCATTACTTTTATATAGCAGCAAATAATTTGATTTTTCTCATTCCAAGTATAACCATTCGAAAAGTTTCTCATTTGAATTTTCTATACTTTGTTTTAACATCAAATGACATATTAAAAATTATATAAGGAGTGTCTAGAATCGCAAGTCACCCTTCGAATACAAAAATAAACCTATCTCTGCATCTAAATTAAATATTTTTTTTTATTTTATTTTATTTGTACTTTGTATTTTGTATTGTGTATTTGTGAAAAAGAATTTTTATAATAAAAGCTTCCGTAATTATTCTGAAGGAAATGAGTTTATACTTTTTGTTGAATGCATTTTCTATTATGTTAATATAAATGCAACTGCTTTTGTGTACAATTCCACAGTAAGCAGTAAATTTTCCTTAATTGTATGCTTTTGTAATCTTAGATGATGTTCACAATAACACTACCCTCTAGAAATATAATTTATATTACCATTAGCACAAAAGTTTACGTTTACTTACCTTCAAATGGTATATTTTCAACTCAATGGTTTTCTCATTAGCACTCACTTTCTATTTTTCTTTATACTTTATCTCTACTTTTGTTTGATCAATTAGTTAAGATTATTAAAAACAAATTTAAATAAAAAAATTAATTTTCAAAATATGGCTAAATTTATGATTTTCTCTTTAAATATATTGCACAAAGTTTTATCCACCATGGCAATAATGAATAATTAATTTGACTGAAGAACAGTCATGTAATAGGAATTGCGTGAAGTATCGACAATTCTAATAAACTATATGTACGTTGAATTGATTGATTAAAATTATATACATAAATTTATTGGCGACGGAAAAAAAATCGAAACTAATTGATCATTAAACACAAACATTAGTGTGGTCTAAGAGTTACAAGAAAATTATTGAAGTAAACTGTGCAATGTACAGGGTTTGTGGAGTGTCGATATCGAATAAATACCAATACAATTGAAAACGATACTTTTAAATGGTATATCTGTATTGAAATTGGCTTTTTCAATATCGATACTATCGAAATCTTTATTTTCGATACGTTATAGAGTTTATATTTTTATTTTTTTTTATTTAATTTATACCGTGCGATTCCATGCAAGACGAAAAAGTACGGTCGGAAGAATTTTTTGCTGATTTTTTGAATGAGACAAAATAAACCCGTACATTTCGCTTGCTCTCATGGAATCAAAGCAGAAAAATTCTACCAACCGTACTTTTTCTTCTTGCATGGAATCGCACGGATAGACAAAGTACATATCAATAAAAGTATCGAGAAAACATCGAATCGAAAGGTATCGTCGATAGTATGAAAAGATACATTTATTATTAATAGTATCAATATCGACGATACAAAAAAGAAACTATCAACCACAACCCTGGCAATGTACAGATTATTTTAAGGAATAACAAAAAAACAGTAAGAAAAATAATAAAATCAATATTATTAAATTATAATTCGGTTGCGCGGCCAGCAAAATTTAGGATAAAAAAAAAGTTTATTTTAAGATTTTTTTTGTTATTTTTAGCATATTATAATTTTATCAATTTTAATATATTTTCTTATTCATTTTTCATCTCCAAACATATTGTGTACAATTAGCTTTATAATTTTAATAAACCACTTTATGGACCATCCTATAATGAAAATAAATGTTACATTCAATTCTTATCAAATAAATAAAAACATTTCAAATCTTTGGTTTAAATAATAATAATATGTATTTTATTTCGATATGATTTGGACGGTTAAAAATGCACAATTTTACAAAATACATGTATTTAGACATGGCACATTTTTAAGAAGTGTTTACATAATAGGTTTATAGGTAGATATGAATTTATGAGAAATATAATAAAACTACACATTATTTGACAGGATTTCCAAAAAAATAAAAAAAAAAAAGTACAAAAGAATTAAATAAAAGAAAATAATTGCAATAATAAAAATATCACTATTATTAATAGTATAGAATTTTAGATTTATATTAAATGTTGAGCTTTGTGAAAATGCCTGAAATGATTTAGAGGTAGCTGCTTTAAGTAATATATTATAAGAAATTAAAAAAATATTTATTTTCGTATAAATCCATGGTATATTGGTATAGTTATTTTTATATTCAGCTGGTTTTTGTATAATGTATCTATTTCTGTTATTTTCTTTTTTTTGTGTAAGGCCCAAAGAGTTTTGTGATTAGTTTATTATTGGCTATTATTTTCATTTAGATTTGATTTATTTTATTTTCCAAATTTATATATTATTAAATGGGATTCAGGAACAATTAATTTTATTAATATTATAATTTTTAATATTTATTGTTCATTGTTATTATACAAATATATGCATTGCATTTTACTAATATGGGTTTTTTTTTTTAATCATTATTAAATATTGGGTTTATATGTATTAGGGTGGATCGATTTTTTTTCCATGCCTTCCTACCATTGTTTTATGAGTTGAATTTTGTCTTTTGATTAATGTGCTAAAAGGTTTGGAGAATAAATGGGATCTTCGATGTACTCTGTAGCGAACCAGAAGGTAGTCCATTTTTTTTTTTACCTCGTGGGTTTTTTTATTTTCAAAATCTTTTTAGCACATTAATTAGAAGACAAAATGCAACCCAGAAAATAATGGTAGAAAGGCATGAAAAAAAAATTCGATCCACCCTAGCTTACATATTTCATAAGATACATATAATAAAATAAAATTTTATTCAGTCTTTTTAGCTGATATACAGACAAAATATACAAATGTGTATAATAAAAAAATTATCTGAAGCTTTACATCGTATAAGTAGATTTCTGATGTACGTATAGTTTTTTGCTGACAAGCTTTTTCGACATTTATGAAGACCAACATAGTTCACAACTTTGTGATTTTTTTTTTTTTGCTATTTAAATATATTTTGAGCGATTATTATCAAGTTAGTTAATTAGTTAGGTATAAAAAATTCATATATGTTATGTACAGATTTTAGTTAGTAGATTTGGAAATATTGATGGGTTTGATATATATCTTATGTTTATGCTATATAAAGCTAATTAATTTTATTTGATTTATTTTTTTATAAATTTAGTGCTTAAGCGTTTAAACTAATATGAACAAAGCAATTCTATGCTATGAATGAAAGTCTTTCAAAAATGTCAATAAAAATACAGTAGGTTAAAAAAAAACACTCACTTATTTTTACTCTATATTTTTTTTTAAAATAATATTTTTCTTGAAAACATCAACGATCTTTATGTAACAACAAGAACATACTTTTTAGGCCCGCTATATATATATAATACCTACTTTTATCAATTCCATCCTTCAAAAATAAAATTATTTAATAATAATCAATTAAATCTTAGCTAATATTATTAGGATTAGATACTATTATTATTTTTATTATTACTATTATTATTAATATTATTATTACTTTTTATTATTATTATTTTTAATTTTTATTATTATTATTATTATTATTATTATTATTATTATTTTTATTATGACTATAATATTCAATTCAAAGCATAAACTTTTATTTACACATTATCTGATTTTCCAAAACTGCTTAAATAAATTTGTGAACCAACCGCATTACCCACATTGTTGCTGTTACTGACATTTATCTTATGTTGATTATCACTGTTATTTGTTGAATTTTGAAAATGATATGATGAATTTTGCACTGATGTCCAACTACCGTCTTCCTTTGATTTAACAAATAATGGTTGCTCAAATGTTCTACCATTATCACAACCACCAAAACTAATTTTATCACAATGTCCTACTTTTGGTAACCGATTACGTTTCATTGTACCAATACCAATAATGGGAGTTGGTGGAACACTTGATGATGAACGATTTAAATTATTTATTATATCCATTTTATTTTCAATGATGTTCATTTTTGTGGCTTTATTTGTTGGAAAATTAGATTCTGAATACGTAAAATTATGACCATCAGCAGTATTATAATGGCAACTCGTTGGGGCTGAATAAATGCTATTTTTATTGTTATTGTGAAAACTGTTTGTGAAAATGTTTGCGTTTCTAACAAGATTTGTGGTAGCGTACGCTCCATAACTGTCATATAGCGGTGATGTGGTGTTTTTAAATGTGGAACAGCCCGCCACTTCAGCATAATCGGGCATGTTTAGGGGTGTTAGGCTGAAAATTTTAACATTTAATAATTAATATATATACATATTTATTCTCGATTTTACTTGGGTGGAAACTGTTTAAATTTTTGATTTATACAAATAGAAAAATTATATAGTTACTATTTTGCATACCATCAGAATACCGTCGATTGTCGTTTAATTAGTTTCAAAATATTTTATGCATTTAAATATGAATTACTTAATGCGGTGTTTTAAACATAAGTTCAAACATTTATTGCGACATCAATTGCACATAGGTTTAATTCAAAGTAATATAGAATATGTTTCCATTGTGCGAAATCTAAACTTAAATATATATCTCTTACACTACATATTATAATTATATTACAGCATAATAGTTTATACAAATTACAAATAGGTAATTATATATGTATTTAAAAGTAGTATATGAATATAAAGCTTTAAAGTTATGTATCAACCGTTCTAAATCTTATAATCTTAAAATAAATAATATTAAATTCTTGTATTTGCTCATTTTCTTACTATTTAACTAAATATCATACAGAAAATTAAGGAAAACGATTTAATTAAATTTGTTTATGGTTCGTTTTGCTCAGCGAAAGATAATAAAATTATTCTTCTGAATAAAAGACGTAATGAAATATGAAATAAGTAAACTTCTCTATCAAGTTAGAGAAATTATACTCTAAATGAACAACATACAAAAAGAACAAAGTCTATTAATATTGAATTGAGCTTTAATATGAATAATTTGATAAATAATAAATTAATTTTACTTACCGCTCATAATCAGGAAGCGGAAGAGTTGGTGCCATTGAAACTTGTGCGTAATCTGGTATTGAATCTTTATTCGTAACAGCTGTAGCTTGTCTCCATACTCCACCCGCTGGATCAATCCAAACACCGTTAGAATTTAATGGTAAAGTTGGAAATTTTCTTACCGTTCCGATTGCGTGATTTCCTGTAATAATTTTCATATAAAACTCAAATTATTTGTTATTGTTAATATACAGAGTTCCACTGAATCTTTGTTTGGTTAAGGGGTTGATGTATAATAATAGAATAATAATAATTTTATTTCCGTCTGTCACGATATTCAAACTGAATGTATGCGTTTGTCATATTATTTTGTTGTCAGAATTTCTTTGGTTGTTATATATATACATATTTTTTTTTTATTGATATCGTAACTTGCTTTATTGAGCATGCTTAATATTTATTTAATGTAATTTCGTTTTAAGTATCATTGAATTACATAAGGAAAGGAAAAAAAACTAATATTGATATATTAAAGTTATAATACTGTTCTGATTTGAAATATTGTCTTGTAAAAGGTAATTCAAAATTTTCTTTTATTTTTATTGACCCATAAAAATTAAATGTGAACACAGTTGTTTTCTATGTCTGGGCTGGGTACTTACCATGAATATTGCTGAGTGACGTTTGCTTGATATATTGAATTCGTCTAAATAGTACCATAGCTCCAAACAGGAACACAATCACAGCAATTATTGAACCTAACAGAACTATGAACCAAGTTTGAGTAAGTATATCATCCGCCAGGTTATGATTAATTGGATACCTTAATTAAAGAAAAATGGTAATAGATTTTTGGAAATTATAGCGATTTTACACTTAATGGGAAATGAAATTCTTACCGAGTGAAGCCTTGATCTAATTTTTTTGTATGGGGATCTAATCTTAGTACAGCAGGTATACTAAATATACCAATACCAATTCTAGTTGCAGCTGCAACACTTACAGAATAAGTCACACCTGATGTCAAATTAGCTAACATTAAACTAGGTGATGAAGCCTCAACAGTCATATTCGCTAATAGTTTAGATATATTGTATGAGTCAAATCCGCGAACTATTACTTGATAGCTTAATAGAATGCCTGCCAAAAAATATTTTATGAAATCAATTTTTAGATAATTTTAATATTTTTTTTAAATACTTACCATTGATTGTTTTATTTGGTGGTGTATGCCATTTTAAGTATACAGCAGTTGAATTAAGCAGCACGGCTTCCATATTTGCTGGTGGTTCAGATGGAACTATTGAGATAGAAAATATTGAAATGTTTACCATATATGATACAAAATTAGTCATGAAGTAAATAAGTTACCATCTTCTAATGTTTTAGCCCTTTTTGTATTTGATGGTCTACCTTCAACTGTTTTGTAAAACGGTACCAAAAAGAATTCGTACTCAGCAAATTTTTCTAATCCTTCAATAGTACATGCAGATGCACCACCACCATGTAGTACTGTGAGCATTTTATAAGTACCATTAACACAAAGTTCTCTTGAGTAAATATAAAATCCTTCAACGTATTGACCATTAATAATTTCCCAAACCAATCTTACGCTAGTTGAATCAGACGCATTAGCCTCTAATAATTCTACAATATCACCAGACGATAGTACTGCTTGAGCTTCAGTTAACAGAATGTCTTCATCAAATATCAATGGTTTTCCTGTTGTTACTGGCTCGGACATAGGGCTGGGTGCAGAAGTCCCATGTAGATTTTCTGCGCGAACAATAAATACATATGTGGCACCGCACGTGAGTTCTCGTTGTATATACGTTGTATCTTCAAGTTTTGATGCAACAGGAATCCATCCTTTGCTAATGTTATTAGAAAATATTTCTATAGAGTATCCAATAATGTCAGAACCACCAATTTTATTACTTGCTAACCAACTTATTGTTACACTATCATCTGTAACATTGATTATTTGCGGTTTTGATGGAGGACTAGGAATTTTTCCCAATTCTGGTGCTCGAAAGAATTTTATATTAGGATTAGTTGGCACTTCTAATCTAAGGAATCCACTCCACGTAGATTTTCCACTTCTGCTACTTGCCACACATGTGTAAAGACCTTGATCTGTGTCTTTGTCTAATTCTGTAATTGTTAAAGCTCCTGATTCAGTAATGTTGATCCGGTTGGATGATACTACCGGAATTCCATCTCTATACCACGAAATGATAGGAGTTGGAACCCCTAACACCACACAATCTAAATGTGCCATAGATTTTACAGGTAATGTTTGATTAACAGGACCTCGAATAATTATAGGTGGTGGTCGATCTTCCTGAGAACTAATGGTAAGCTTTGCTCTAGCACTTACTGAACCAACTAAATTAAGAGCACTACATATAACAACTAAACCATTGTCCGCTCGCTTAGTTTGTGATATCGTTAAGACAGTTAGACCTTCTAGTGTTGCTGTTGCATTGAAATGTTCTAATTTAGTTCCAGGAAATATTATTGAACGATTTCCTTCCAGAGACCAAAATACCGTCGGCTTAGGATATCCTGTCGCCTGACATTCAAAAGAGGCGTCATCAAGCGCTTCTACAGATTGTGCAGCGGGTCGTATTAAGAATCTGGGAGTTGCTGCTTATAACAAATATATAATTTTTAAAATGGACTTGATATTAAATAGGGATTTTTCTTAAAGACATACAATAAATGACGAGCGTTCCCATTGCTGATATCGATCCAACAGCATTATCTGCTTCACAACTATATTCACCTTCATCATTTAAAGTAACATCTTCTAATCTGAGACTTCTATCTTCAAGAATATGCACACGGTCTGCATGTATTATTTATAATTTATAATAAAAAGAAATCAATAATATTATACAAGCTCACAGATTTTTATTAAAAAAAAATTGAAATTACCTAAGGGCATATTACCACCAGATGCCGTTCGTCTCCATAATACATCTGGCATTGGATCACCTCCAACGCGACATTGAAATGTAACAGAAGACCCTTCAACCACCGTTTGATCATGAGGCCCTCGTATTAGAAATGGTTTAACTTAAAACGCAATAACAATATGTTAATTATATTATTGTTTACATATTTTGCAATTATATTTTATTTTACCATGAATTTTTAGAAATGACGTCACTGATTCCCTGACTCCTACTATATTTTTAGCTACGCACTGATATTGACCCTCATCAGATTGACGAGCATCTTGTATAGCTAAATTACCTCCATCTACTATTCGTATACGTTTAGAATGTTCTATTTCAAATTTCTGACCATTCTTTTTCCACGTAATTTGAGGTTCTGGCTGCCCCTTAGGACCAGCACATTCAAGCAGTGCGGTTTCACCTTGTGCTACCCGAGTATTTTGCGGCTCTAATCGAAATTCATCTCTGAGGACTACGAGAAGAAAAATGTATTTGAATAATTAAATTCAAGTAATAATTTTAATAAAGAAACTCTTCAACGTTTGTTATTGTTATTTTTTTTTTTTTTTTGGGGAATGAAAACCAAAATTATATGATTTAAAAGTTGTTATAAATGACTCTCAATTTGTTATTGTCATAGGTAAGAAAATGAGAACGAAAAGAAAAATTGAAATTGAATAAATTAATTTATACTAAAAATTAAACGTTTTTATCACGACACTAACATTAATACGAAACTTATAAATTCAAACTCATTTATTTTAAATAAAAAGTAGGTACGTGTAACTATATAGGTAGCGCAGGTATTTAAAATATTGCTAAATGTGTTTCAGCTGAATTGCAAAAATATGCAAATTATTTAGTATCCCATTCATTTACCCTTTAGTTTTAAGTATAAAACAGCGCACTTTGACTCCATTTTTCGCGACATTATTGTTCACTTTCTCATAAATAATTGTATTGTATTCATATTATGCATTATATAAAATATATTAGTAGATTTAGTGGAAAAGTTTTTACTTTTATTTTATAGCATTAAGCTATATAAATGAGGCAACAAAATAAATTCACATTTTCACAGTGTACAGGAATATAGACAGAAAGTATGTTCTGAAAGCAATTTAATACAGAAAATGTAAAGGTGGTTACTATTTAGCTTTTCAAAAAATTAGAATATTTACTACGTAAGTATATATCTCTTATTTATATAGTATTTTCTATTATGCATACTCATACTTAACAGCAATTCGGTTTACTATATAGAATATAGGTAACGAGTAACTCTGCAACATATAACGCAATACAAATATAACCATAATAATGTTGGGAGATTTATTCAATCGCGGTTCTAGCAGACAATATCCGTTTCCAGAATTTTAGCATTTAGCTGTGTGTGCAAATAATATATTATGATTGCACACATGAAATATATCTAATTTATAAAACATATACAGAATACACTACGAGGCTCACATATTGTATACGTTACACTATACGCAACCAAATCGATGGTAATCGTGGACGTGGAATATATAATATATATATTCACTATTTTATTGGTTATAAAAATTTATTTGAAATTTATTCGCGTATAGAAATCAAAAGTATGTACAGTTTACCTACTTTATATGCGAAATACATTCATGAACATATTTTATTATTGTTTGGAGATTTTTGGATTTTATTTGTTTAACTTACCGTGAAGGAAAAGTAAAAATAAAAATATTGATGCATAAAATGTTGACTATTTATATTCGCAATAAAACGGAAAAAAGAAATGTTTGATTGCATGAATGCTTACTACAATTTACATCGATAATAAAATGATGTAAAAATATGGTTCTATAGGTAAATTTGAATGTTCAGATTAACTATCTTCATGAGATCAGACTCTTATTTAATATATTTTTATCGATCGGTTTCATTAATAATATATAAATTATATGTAAAATAACAAATATTTGTGGAAATTCTGACAATATAGGTATTACAAAAATATCAAAATCCCACAAACTCTCCTTTTTAAATTGTGTATTAAAATCAATATTGTTCAATTCCAAAGATAAAATTCTTTATTTTTTATCCTTTTTTAATGTTCAAAACAGTTCTTTCATTAAACAAAAAAAAATAGCTTAAATCTTATAAAAATTTAACACTGTTTGATCCGTAACAATAGTACGAAGAATATATGAGAAAAAAATCATAAAAAATAAATTCAAAAACACAAGTGAGGCCAGTTTTTTGCGTTTTAATAAAATAAACCTATCTAATAATATGCATGATAGATATTTATTTACTTAAATTATTTAAATAATATATTTCTCAAGAAAAAAAAAAAAAAAAACCTAATAAGAAAATATAGCTTTTACAATGTACCCTCGTTTCATTCAAAAAGGATATATTATTTAAATAAAAACATATGCTTTCTAGCAAAAATGCTTAAATTATATTAACATAACTTAACCAACGTATCCAAAAATTAATTTGCAATATAAACATTATCGTTCGACTATAATTATGATTACAAACATATGTGACGAGGGAAGTATAGTCGGAATTAATTTATATAATAAATAAATGCTATATAATATATTCTTAACAATTATTGTAGGTAAGTAACAACATCATCTATAATATGTAGTATGTACGTTAAATTATATATATGTTGGTGTATATAAGAAAAGCATGCAAACATATTATTATATGTGATAGCTGGATAACATCATAGTTAATCTAGTTTGTTGCTGTTGGTAATATAAGAAGAAAGATGACTGACTCACCTGCTACTTGTAAAGTGGCATTTCTGCTTCGTGCAACTCCCCATTCATTTTTTGCCTCACACCAATAAATGCCAGCATCACTTTCCCTACGTGAATTTACTACCTGAAAGCGGAAGAGAAAATTGTGTGGGGTGGTTAATGTATTAAACGACGAGAGGTAGTATTTATGAGGACGAGAATGGGAATTTGGATTGATATTGGATAATGCACATAATGTGTATATAACAGGAAGGGATTTAAAGTATATTTATGCATTTTTTTTAATTGCTGTTTTTCGTACGAATGTGATCGTTTTGGAATACTGATATGGAATAGAATAACTTATTTTCTAACAGTTGAACATGTAAAATGAAGACATTACACACTCACTATACATACATGCAATACAAATATTTAAATGAGCATTTTTATTTTCCTGTATTCACTTTAAAAAAAAAACTGTTTATAAAAACTAAATAGTATCTTCTTTATGTCTTGAGTTTCTTATTAAATAAACAAATAAAATCTGAAAAATCTAGTCTTACCAAACAAAATTTTAATTTAAATATACATTATTGAGTTAATTATTAAATTAAAGGGTCGCAGAAAATATTAAAATATTTATTTAGCGAAATAATGATTCAGTTTATTTAATTATTCTAATTTATCATAAATGGAATGCTTTATAAGCGGTAAAATTATTTATAATTATATATTATAAATGAAAGACAAAACATTTCATCATAATAATTATATTATAAATTACTATAAAATTCATTGAATATCTAATTGTACTCACTTTCAAAAAGAATAAACCACCAGCTGGCAAAAATACGCGATGTGATCCTGGTAAAATTTTAAGAGGTATACCATCTTTATACCATTGAATGGTGGGTGGTGGAGAACCTTCAGCTTTACAATTCAAGGTTACCGGCTCATGCCTCGGTACTGTTGTATCAATGGGATGTTCTATTATCCTGGGGATTTGCAGACCTGGCAACAAGAAAAAGAGAAAAACAAGAAACCCTTTTAATTTAAATAATAAGTTAACTACTAAATATACAACATATGTAATGGAATTTATGTAAGAGACCATCAAACATAATCAACCCTCTTTTTAAAATTCATATAAATACCTACATAACATTAGGTTTGATGTTACATAATACACAAATTCAGAAATGAAATACATTACTTTCCGACACATAATTTCTGTCTTTATAAAATAGATGAAAGTAGGTACCAAAATATATTTTATATCCATCCATATATAGTTATACTAAAACAATGTACTTAAAATTGGCTATTCTGAAACAAATGTTGCATAGAAAAACCACTTTACATGAAACATAACATAATAAATTGGGTGAGCTTGAATTTTTAGTTATATATTTTGTGTCCTATTATGTTTTAGAGACGTACTTAAATAAATTTACATTCAGTTGTTGAAAACGTGGTGTACACTTAAAATATTTTGTATGGCTTTTGTTTTTTTTTTTTTTTTTACTGGTATGATGAAAAAATGAAGACTTAGAAAAATATTATTTTTTATCATTTAATATTAAGATGGAAAATAAAATTTTATACAAAGGTAAATTTATTTATCTAATAAAGTAATTATAGGAATTCTGTATTTAGTGCGTATCGTCATAAATTTATGAAAGGTTATATGTATATTACGATCTTAATTTAAATTATAATGCAGAAGAGTTTTTCTTTTAAATGCTTGAGAATAATTGACAATATATATACCTATATTTAAACGTTTTTGTTTAATGGTTCTAAAATTTAGTGTTTAACTAACCCTTTTGACTTGAGTTTGACTTCAAAATAAATGTTGATATATGTAGACTGAAGTACTTTTTTAAGCACATTATCAATATAAATATTTTGGAAGCGTAATAGCTTCAATTCGTTTCCAAAAGAAAATAAATATAAAACTCTGAATCACATTAATCTTCCGATGTTAGAATAATTAACTATAGAAATATCTATTTATTTTCTCGTATTCTTTGATTATAAATTAAACAAACAAGCCAATAAACAACAACTCTATTTGTATAATGATATGGCAAATGTTTTATAATACATATATGTATAAACTAGAGGTTTTATTTAACAAGAAAAAAACAGCACGATGAAACATGGATTAGGAGTAATCTTATACTCGTGAATTAAATTAATTAGGGTTGGTAGGTATACTTTTACCGGAAACGTTTAACCTCATGCGACCAAAAGCCAATCTATATGTAACGTGATATCGTGCAAAAAAAAAGAAAAAAAAAATAACACATTTTTGTATACATATTTCATGGAAACATAAAAGCAAAGGATTGCAACCTAAGTTAATTACTTTTGTTACATTAGAAATTTTCCTGATTATATATTTCCTTCGAAGTAAATATATTTTAGTCATTATGTAATATATGCTTAGAAAATTAGTTAGCTGATTAGTGCCAATTAATTTATGAAGAAAATAATGGGAAATGTTATGTGACAATTAAAAATTCGTAACGTAAGTTTATTTTTAAACGAGGATGATATTTGACGATTGAAATATATTTTTATTATAATAATTTCAAGTTTCATTAAGGAATATATGATTTATTTATAGATCTTTACACAAAGTTTGAATCATCAAGAAAATTAAGAAAAAAAATTATTATATAATTTCTTATATTTGTTTAGTTATTAACATTAAGGTAAGGTATTGCCCGCCAATTTCTCTTCTAGTGACAACTTGGTAATCTTACAAGGTATACAAAAAACTTTAAAGATCAATTTTGTATAAATTGTATAGTATACTCTATAAAGTATAATTTTATGCAAGATTTACTTACTTTATATAAAAATTGTACCTTTGGAAGTATATTAAGGACGTTTCCGAAACCTCTAGTTTAGGTGCACCTCGCACTCCTCTTCGATGGTCATGTTTGGACAGCATTTAGAAAAATAAAGGGAGCAAATGCAAAGTGGAAGTGAGGTAGACGTTTCGGAAACGTCCTAATTAGGTACCATATATAATTTATGATAAATAAATCATCACAATTTCTAACTTACATATTGACTATAACAAAACCAATATTTTATGATTATTTTTTTACATTTCAAGCATAGTTTCTTCTGACTTTTAAACATAAATATAAGAAAATTGGTTAAAATTCTTAGATACCAATCCATATAGAATTTTATAAATAAATATTGCAATAACGAATGTAAAGTTTTATTTAAAAAAAATGCTCGGAAAGTGAATTTATTTGGTATTTTTGCATAGTTTATCAATAATACATGCAAATATTATTTTAGACCTACTCTGTGAAGAAGTTCACACAAAAACTAAAATCAGTTTGCCATATTTGAAAATCAACTTAAACTTCTCTTATTGAATTCATGCAATCAAACGTCATTATGTAAATTTTTTAACTCAATAAACTTAAACCTCTGGCTCTTTTATTCAAGAAAGTTTTCCGTTTTGCCATTTTCTCTTTTATTTTTATTTTATTATTTTTTGTTCTCTCTGGATCTTTTGTATAAACAACAATAATCTAATCTTATACCCCAACGTTTAAAAGCATAAAAGTTTAAGTTCTATATAATATTATAACAGCATTATATGGTTCTAACTCTGTCTGTATATATGTATATAAATATATATATATATTATTCATATTATTTTATTATGTGGGTGTTCGGTTCGTTATAAAATAAAGCATTATGTACGTCACATCGCAATCACTACCACCATGGGCATGGACTAAAGCTAACAAAGAATAATACACTACTTGTGAATGTGTTAGTTTCCTTTTTTATTTCTTATGTATACAGATACACACCCATAAAAATATTTATATTGAAATTGAGCTTTTCAAAGTCCAAAAAAAAAACGTTTAATCTGAAAAATATATTCCAATTTTGTTTCCAACTTGTTTAACCTTTAGGCTATAAACGCAGCATATGTGTGTCCCATTAAGATAAGGTTTTATATTGTTGTGATTTCTTAAAAAAAGAGGGGATTTTAGCATATTATAATACTCTTTTAGCCCAAACCGTCGTCTGTATATGTTAATTTTAAACTAAAGGAAAAATAATGCGTGTCGTTTCGGTGTTTTTTTTTTCTTCTATTCATTCGATTTTCATTTTATTTTCGAATTGGTATTTAATGTGAGCGGAATGAGTATTCGTTTAATAATTTACCAGACGCAAATTGTGGATGGAGACTTATTGTCATAGCGCCTGCAAGCGAAATTTAGAAGACTTGTTGCATTGTGAGATTATTTTAATATTCATTTAAATGGTTGATGACTTTTCACCAACCCAGAGCTGATCATTTCAATGGTATGTGTAATTGTGAGATAAATTATGAATTTTATGCCAATTGATGGAAAAAGTTTTTCGATAAAATAATTTTGAGCATATTCAATGGGTTTTTCTGATAAGTTCATTCAATATTAAAAATTGGAAGAAGGAAATATCTAACCGAAACAAAATCAAACATAATAATAGATGTAGTTTGTTAAATGCTATATACGTTTCCCTACACCGCATCGCTGAACGTAGCACTTGAAATAGTAATTTAAACGCGATGGGTGTATCCCTAAAAATTTTCCAAAACTTTAAATTAACATATTTTTTTTCTAAGCAGTTAATTTATTCAATAATAAGCTTATTAAATTCCAATTTTCGTTCCAAGACGACGTCATTTCGGCATTTGCGAGAGTAAAGACCATTTTATTTCATATAATCATATATTAAATACTCAACTCATATCAAAAATGATTTCAATTTAAAAACATTAAATAAAGCACACATAAAGCATAAAATAGAATTTTATTTTATTCAGCGTACAAAGATTTGTTACCTTTTGCTACGTCTTCTTTGAACAAATCCTAAATCTCGTATATCTCGATAAAAAGAGGTAAAAATATTGATCTAATATTTCAATGTTAGGCTATAATCAAAACTCCAAACACGTAATGCTTTTTTCTTTTTAATAGATTTTGTCAGTAATCAATAATATACATTTTTCAATACGAAGTAAGTTATCTACCATAAAGACAAAGTTAAATCGTATTTCATATTCCAAAATAAAAAAAAAATGATGAAAAATAGTCTAAAAAGAAAATGTCACTCCTTAACAATGTGTCTCAATCAATCATTTGGTTCCTACATCGAATCTTCTTATTTATGTCACGTTGTGGTTGTGGTTTTACGACAAAACTGATTTCCTATAAATTATATTTGAGACAATGCAAAGACCACCAAACAACAAATTTATGAAATTGGATTTTTGTTTCTATATAGAAAATTAATTAAATTATAATATTATTATCACTTGGTGTGATAAGTATTCAACCAATTTAAATTGCTATAGTTTTTCATTCCATATCCAAATATTTTCTATTATAAATAATCTTTACTCCTTTTCTCTTTTTTTTTTTTATTTTTCTTTATTTTTTTAATCATAAATAAAATACAATGTTATGATACGTCTACCGTTCTACCAAAGGTTTTATACAGTAGCATCTACGTGGGAT
>JAABKK020056515.1:0-10918 GCA_011634745.2 Catotricha subobsoleta
AAAAAAAAAAAGATAAAGACAGATGAAACAATTAGAGAGGTTGAAATGCTCTAAATTGAACTAAAATTTCTCAATTTTACATGAAACGTTTCATTTAGAGAGTGTTTTCATGTTCGTTTGGTAGTAGGTTTTAATTATTAATATCGAATTAATATGTAAAATATATGAGATATAAAACCAAACCTCACTAAATCAACTATCCCGACTATCGAATGGTGCTCTGCTAGAAGCTCTAGAACATTTCCTTCTATGGTTTTTGATTATTTAGATTTGGAGATTGGCTCGAAAATTGCTTTTTTTTTATTATCTTATAAAAACTAAATATATACGAATTCAATTAAATTTAAGTATGGTGTTGGTCTTGTGTAGACACATATTTGCTTCATATACATGAGTTTTCTCGTTAAACTCTCGGTCTATCACTTTGGAGAGATTGCAGGGCCTGAATCTCAAATTAGTGGGCTTTGATCTGTTATACATTACTGTACGATGGCCCGATGGGTAGAAAACGAGATAATCGTTAAAAAAAAAATATTTCAAATTTACGTTATTTTCGTGTTTTAGCTCTTAATTAACGAAAAAATATACTTTAAATTTTTTACTTTGAAAATAAAAAATAATACAAAAAATATAATGTATCGTATATGTAAATATTGGAATAAATAATTCAAGCTTCAATTGAATATGCTCTCAAAAACAATAATACGCATATAAATTGTTTTAGACTTCACACGGCTCATAGATATTATTAACATGTATAGAAAGAATATCAATTCTATTAAGCCAAGCATCCCAATATCTGTTGAAAAAGAGAACAATTTAACAATTATATTATAAACTGTTGTGTGATGGTGATCACATGCCTCTGCAAATCAATAATTATATTAATAAGTAGTCTGCACAAAGCAAATACAATCAAATAAAGATTACAATAGCATACTATATTACGAGTAGGCACATATATATATTTTTTAATTAGTTTATTATGGATGGCGGTAGTACATGAATATCGAGGTTTCAAATATCATGCGCGCAAAATTAATCGGTTAGAGCTATTACATACGATGAATAATTATTTATATAATTCATTCGCAAGTAGCCTAATTGTTTCTTTTTCATCATTTTTGAATCCTTATGGAAACATATACGTAAAATCGCCTAAAATTAAGAAAAAAATTGGTGATACTCAGTCAATATCCCACATTAGTTTATTATCGTCTGAATTATGTTCTTAACGTGATAATAGCTGTAAATGTGAGTGAGAGTTGAATATCTATTATCACGGTCAGACGATAATAAAGTAATGTGGAAGAACAATCTTATAGCATTAACGAAGGCCAGCTTGTACGTAATTATGTTTCGTGCGTAATAGGCCTTAGGGCGGTATTCATGAAACATTTAAAAAGGTTTCTAATTTATTAAAAACAATTTTAACGAAAATTTCTATTCATGAAATCATTTTTAGTCTTAAAACCGCTTTTAGCTTAAAAGGGAAATAGTGCGCTTTTAAGACTAAAGGCCGTTTTTAAATATTTGATTTTTCTTTCATATTTATTATTTCAAATTCCGTCGTGTCATAAATAAAAGTCATTTTTTACGTGAATATCAGTAGAATTAAAATCGTTTTTATCTTTAGAAGAGTTTTAGTAAAAAGCGTTTTTAGGCAATAATCGTCATTTGTAATAATTCAGCTGTTTTCATTTTATAACAAATATGCTTATACTTACGTATATATTTTATATATTTTGTAATATAGGGCCATTTCACATAGGTACTAGTAACGTAATTTAAGATTATTTTTCTCACATTCAAAATATAGTTTTAATTGAAAAATGATGTATATAGCGTAATTGTTCATATTATTAAAATATACAACTATATACGCTATACATCACTTTTTAATTAATACTATATATGAGATTTAAAATAAAAACGTAACTTACGTTACTACTACCTGTACTACTACTTTTAATTGATTTCATTATTTGATTTACAAAATTTCATAGATACCATGAGCTAATAATGTGTCCATTTCCATTACTCATCTCATTCTTTTAATCGCAAAACTGTAATAGTTTCACAATATTTTGTCAAAAAAAAAACTCACTCAGGGTAAATTTTAGATTTTTTTTTAATATTCATGTCTCGCTATACAGTATACATATAGTTTGTGTAAGCTCCACCCAACAGCTGCGATATAAAATTGAAAATCGTGAAAATGATGGAATTTTGTTTATTCTAAAAAAAAAAAAATACTCCATTATTTCAGCTTCATCCAAAATCTATAATAAATGTGTATTTTGTGATTAATTTGAGCTGCCCAAAATTCAACAAAAACATACATTAACTCAACCTTCCAGCAGACACGTATTGAGTTTTTGTTACCGTAATATCAATAACAAAAAAAAATATAAAAAAATATATATCTTTTCAAAATAAATAAATTCTAAGTGATAAAGATTTCTGGTTCCATTAAATATTACACGTGGTACCAACACCAAATATATATATATAAAAAAAAAAAACAAATGGTTTTGCCAAATAAAGTAGAAGAAAAAAAAAATCAAAAACAAATAAAATAACATTTTATTTGTAGTAATTTCTACGAATTGTGTAATCCGTAAATAGCGTCGTTTAAATAATAAAATGTTTTGCTGAACTTACATGCTCTCTATTTATCTTGGTACAGAAATCGATAGATAAAATAATATAGCTGTTGAATACTTATGCAACAGGTGATTCCCTCATTTCGTACACGTACAGTCAAATAAAAATTATTTGAAAATACATATTTCAAATGAGAATTAAAAACATGTTAGAAATAATGAATTATTCTCATCCTGCTCTTTTATACATTTACGTTAGTATAGGTTTGTGTTAATTTTTTACAATTGAATTATATTTAAAATTAAAAACATAAACATTTTTTGGTAATTAATTTTTGATGACTTGGCTAGCTTTTTTATGTTGAAGAGCACATAATTTCGGTTTTAATGGTTTTGATTTTTTTTTATTTATATTTACAGCGAGATGACAGATTTGTAGTTATATGAAGTATTTTCCGCAAAAATTGAAAATACTTGTAATTAATTCTTATACATCTTTTATAACGAAGAATTTCGGTCAATACCCTACCGCACTGACATCCACAGGTAATACATAGCAGAGAGCATGGACTTGGTCCATATAATAATAATAATAATTTGATTACGACCAAACGACCAACTTTTGTAATATATTATATGCATTATACATAATTCGAACATAGACTAACTTTAGATTAAAACGCTTAGTTTAGAAGTTATCAACGTTTGAATATCGCAGCCACCGCCACTAATATCATCGGTCGTGAAAATAGTCTATGTACGAACTATATAATACATATATTTCGTCGGCTGAGAGTTGTTTTGTCGCAAATCCATTTTTCTTTGAAAGGAAAATAGACCTTATGTATATGTCGCTAAGGTCTGTTTTTCTTTCAAAGGAAAATGGATGTGCGACAAAACAACTCTCAGCCGACGATTTGTCTAATATTTTACAATACCCGAAAGTTGGTCATTTAGACTTAATCAACGGATATAATATTGTATGGACGCAACGGCTCCACCCTCTGATACATAGTATGCTTAAATCAAAAAAAAAAAAACAAAAAAAGCGTATCTATTAATTAATATTGACTTAAATGCTATTACACAACATCGAATATAACTTTTTGACTTTGTTCAATTCATAATTTGATGTTAACTATCTTTTGTTACAGATATTTTAATGGTACCTATAGTGAAAATATATGAAAATAAGACACGGGTGTACCATTTCCAAATTTCTGTATTGAATTCGTTTTCTTTGTTTATAGTTGACTAATATATAATACCCACATAACATTAGGTTTCCATTATGATAGACGAAAAATCGCGGTCGGATGACTTTTCTGCTTTGATTGCATTGTATAGAGTAAGTGAAAAAAACGGATTCTATTTTATCTCACTTACTTACATCGATAGAATTTAAAAAAAAAAAGAAGACCCATCGGCCACAATTTTTCGTCTCTCATGGAAACATACTGTAAGATTCGAGTTAAAACTATCCTCGTTTTGATAAACGCATAAAATTTTTAAGTCTTTCCAAAGGCGTAGATTAAATTATTAAATGTGGTTTTATTTTTTTTTAGTAACATATATGAAGCAACTAAATTTAATCTATTAATTAAACAAAAAAACAAATATGAGAATCCTTAAAATCTCTACTCTATATTGACTATTTAACAATTGTGGTAGAAAAACATTGCAGCTTAATAAAATATAAAACGGAAATTAGAAAATATTATATTTAATGAAAATCATTAATAAATATGCGACAGCTGGTTGAATGGATGAAAATAAATAAATTGAAACTTATTCGATTGCATTCAAAATTAATACCGGAAAATATCGTTTTAAAATCAAAAATTTAATTAAATCACTTAAATTGTTAAGCTATAAATAAGTTAATTAACTATTACTTGCCTCATAAAAAATACTCATTCACTCGCTTTCTGTTTATAAGTAAAAATCCATCAAGCAAGCCGTCCTTTAAAATGAAAAGGTATTTAACATTATCGTTATATCGTAAGTGTCTATCAAAATTTATATCTTTAACATGAAAAACTAATTATATTTATCCATTTGTGCAATCAAATGGTTGCCGCAGTATAGGAAATTGAAAACTTACCTTCCACTACTTCTGTGTCTCATTTTTTTCAATTAAATAACTTCTTTTTTTAAAATTAAATTTATTGCATATTGTTAATTAATTAATATAATGTCAAAATGCTACTACGTTTATCTGTTGAATGGTTTTTGCTCTTGAAAATCGTTTATGATGAATATAAAAGACAATAACAAAATATACATGAAGAAGTTTTTCAATTCAATTCTTTATTCATTAATTTTTTTTTTGTTTTAACATGAGATTTTTGTGAGATACAATTATTGTAATTTAAAAATTGTTAAATTATCACTATAATAAAGAAAAACTCGTAAATAATAATTGTCAGTTGCTGAAATATTACAATAATTGCACATACATGAAGAAGCCAAGCACAAGCTCTCTGCTGATTTTTAAAAAAAGTTGTATTTTTACAGTTTTTTTGTTGAATTAGTATCTTTTGTAAGTTTCAAAACCTTACCCTACATTTCCAAAATTGGACTTACATATAGCGCGACTTTTTCGCGATTTATTTCGTCCTTGGTATACGGTTTGCTAAAAAAAAAGAAAAGAAAGTCATCGCGGTTTTGATGTAGAAACTCTATTAACAATTTGAACCTACCTCACTTTTACAAATTGAACGATTGTTCAATTATATCTGGCGACATATGTGATTCACACCCTGTTTAAATCAATTTTTACCTGAAATGCCAACGAATGACGTAATAGACGTTTCATATATATATATTTTCAACACTTACAACCACCTATTTATTTTTACATATATGATTTAACTATTAAGTATTTGTATGATTATTTTACTTGTTGGAACAGATACGATTCAAATTCATAATATGTAAAATATTTTAAATTCTCTTCTGGTTTTTTTTTTTTTTTGTGAATTTTATCAATGGTGTACATGAATTCACATATATCCATTGTATTCACTATATAATAAATATAAAAGCGAAAATCATAAAGAACCATAGCAAAATGCTACTCATAAATAAAATATGTAATTCTTTGTTGAACAAGCAACAATGCATTCATCAAATTATCTGATAATATTAGTAAGAAACTAAAATCGAAAAACTTAAAGTAAAAAAAACATTGATTTTCATTTAAAGTAAGTAACGTTCCGAATTTATTTTGTTATTATTATTATATGGCATACTTAATGCAGCTACTTAAAATTATTGTCGAATAACGATGAATGTGAAAATTCAACGTTCAATTTTTTATAAAAAAAAGGCCATAACTCATTTTATTACCCGTCCTACCTAATGACATTTTCGATAAATATAATAAATCTGTTTCATGGAATTATTTCATGATTTTTCTTTTCTAAATAAGGGTAAAAAACTTTCATTCACTCCATTCGCATACAATAGACCCACAGAACTTATCATCACAGCTATAAAACTAGATAACCCCAAATTCAAATAATTTCGATATAATAATACACAATTAAATTGCAGTTTTATACGTCTTATTGTACTTTTAGTAGTTCTGTTAAGTCATTGGAATTGATTAAATAAACAACAACAACAAAAAAAGAAGCACTGTATCCAATAATAATATAAAAATCAATTAAGCAGATTTAAGCATTTGATATGGTTTGAAATACAATATGTGATATTATTTCTATGTAGATGTAGGTATTATAAGTGTTATTTTGTGAAAAGAACTCGGTAACACATTTTTTTTTGTTTCCACAATTTCAATGGTCATATTAGAAATTTATTGTAATGCGACCGAAAAAATTGGTCACTTGAGAAAGGTTTTCTCAAGGATATTGCAATAAATAGATATATACACAGTGGCGGTAATATTACGCTACTTGCAGAGAAACCAGTTTTTCTGTTTTTATTTTTTAAAAGAAGGGAAATAATTTTTTTTTTATGAAATCCACAATAATAATTAAAATTAACCATAAACCATTTTCGATATCTGATACTTCTAAAAGTGTAAAATAGATTGTTCGAAAAGCTTAATAAAAACCCGATATTTTTTCACTAGACTATCGACTAATTTTCTATAAGTCAGTAGGTTATCGAAAACAAAATTTAATAAACTGATTGAATCGGTAAATATGTATATAAATAAAAACCAAAAATAGCAAAAAAAAAAAAAAAATATCTAAAAAATTAAATGGAATATCGAATTACATTAACAATGGATTTAAACAGTTTAAAATTACAATTTACATATCACGAAATCATAATACAAATATTCTAAAAATAAGTTTGATGTTGTTACTTTGTCGGTAACTTTGCTATTTCTGTCAATATTGTGCTTACTCGTTATACAAATCATAAATCTTATAGCCATTGCTTCAAGGCTTCCACAAATTGGTTAATCAATAAAGCATGGATGATTCAATATTAATGTTTTTCGTTTGGTTTTATGTAAATGAAGTTAAGGCGCGTATTTTAATTGTTTATTATCATTTTGCAAATAGAAATAGCTTGTTAAATGATCTTATAAATATATATAAAATCAATAAATGATAGACGTCAATTAATTCAGAGCATATTAAACCGGTTCAAAGTTTACGGAACTATACGCTGCTCATTATTTATCAAAATTTTTTTTTTTTAAATAATTGATTATTATTAAATGAGTTTTTGCTAAATATATATATATATTTTTTTCGTTTAAATATGAAAAGTCACAATTTTCGGATGAAATTTTTAAGGTATTACATAAATGAATGACAAATATCATTTTGGATTTACTCAATATGAGTATAAATTATCTATGCATAGTGAACAAGGATAAAATATAGCCAATGTTATGTTTTTTTTTTTATTCTTATCATTTATATGACTTCAAATGAAAATAAATTGAATTTATTTAAGTACTCATAAAATGCATCTACATTTTTCGATAAACACCAATTACGTTCAAAGATCTTGTAATACATAGATGGATAGATAGTCCATCTATTTATTACAATATCTTTGATTAGATTACCATTCGCATTAAACATGGAACGAATATCTATAGTATTTTCTCATTGCCATTCAAAGTTTTTAACAAAGCAAAACAAATCTTAAGATAAATTTATCTTTAATTAAATAATTTGTCTCTTGACTCGAGATAAATAATAAGAGAAACTTATGATGAAAAATCAATTTGAATTTTTGGTATGTTTAAATTAAAGCTCTACCACCTATTAAAAAAAAAAAATAAGGGAAACAATGCGCCATTGCTACCAAGCGAATCGTATACTTTGTAAACTTGGTACACATTTCTGTTAATTAAACTGGAGGTACTCGGTAAGCATTATCACGTATTATTTATAATGGGTTATTGTTACCCAATCGTATGACAGGTGTTAGAAAACTTTAAAAATATTGAGAGAAGTTTCTAATTACTTAGCACATTTCCTAATCACAATGTTACTAATGGACTATTTACAGCTAGCTGATTGTGATATATATTTAATTATCGTGATTGATTTAGTTCTTATTTTTGTATATAATATGTTCATTACACAGAAGAAAAAAATGTTTAAAAAATCCTACTCTAGGAAAGAAAAAAAAACTAAGCTTTTTTATTATGTTTGAATTTCAATATATTTCACATTATATATATATTATATTATTATTATTTTTTTCTAATCAATTCGATAACATTTTTTCTACTTTTCTCTTTTTATTTTTTTAAAATAAAATAGAATCAAGGATAGAATCAAACGATGTGTCAGAGGGTTGAATAGAATGGACTGGATACATTATTTATAACTTGGTTTCCTTTATATTCAGTGATAATATTAGTAATAATATCCATACAAGCATACATATACCATTCACTTCTTACGCTTAATCTAATCTCAATAAAATATCATAAAATTTCAAGAAAATACCAGTGTATAGACTTTACTCAATGACTTCAAAGAAATCATGTGTCACAAATGTGTTCGTTGAATTTGTTAAAGGTTAAAAGATCCATCAGATTGATAGTCGAACTGTTGTTTCATTTTAAGATCTGGTTATAATCTATACGATTGTTGGTCATCAAATACCAGATTTAATATATTTAATTGGGTTTTTAGAGACTTGAATTTGATTATGAAAGTGGATTGTGTTAAATCAGATAATTAAAGAAATGGATTTCATGTTGAATATATTCCAAATTTCCCGTGTTTAAAGTCTTATCTTATGTGATCGAAAAATGAGGCAGTAAGTATATACTTAATAAAATCAACAATAAATTATGAAACAAGTTCTTGCACTGAAATTTCGTTTTTTGTTTTTTTTTCTTTTATAGTCATTTATTAAAAATTCAAGCAGTTTCTTTTAAAGCTCTGTAAAGTACTGCATTTTACCATTTTTGTGCTGTGTTCTTTATCTTCCTTTATAGTCAAGATTTAATAAAGCTTTCCTCTTGTAACTTGTAAAATTTATCGTTCACATGAATTTTAATATGTCTTTCAGCATCTACCGCATATATTTAATACTTAAAGACCTCCACCTTCAACACATGAAATGGTTTTTTTTCCTGATTAAGTAAAATTTATACTATAAAATGTTGAACATTATCTATATAATAGTTTCGAGACGGAAGTTTTCATTCTATTCGCTGGTAGATTATGTTAAACTGAAATTGAAAAATAAAATATATATACAAAGCAGTTGCAGAGAAACAGCCACATGAAAATCTTAATTATATCAGAATTTGTATGTCCGTCTGGGACTAAAAGATAAATGACAAAAGGCTGTTGTAGTCTTCATAATTTAAAATACATTGTATTCATTTGAATAACATTGGTGATCTTTGCTTAAAAGTGATTTGCAAAATTTTATGATTATGTAAAAATATCATAAATATTAACTTGAGACTTAGTTGAAAGCACAACAGTCAGCATAAATATTGAAATACGTATATGCTTTAAAATCTTTTTTAAGCATTCTGAGGGCAGTAAGCTTCAACTCGGTCGAACTTGACGAAACCTCGGGTTTCGAAGCATCGGTTTCATGAAATCCTACTATTTAGATGGGTTTCATAAAATCCATGCTTTGAAATCCGAGGTTTCGTCAAGTTTAACCGAGTTGAAATTTATCAAAAGCTCGGGTTACCCGAGATTCGTGGGTTACACGAGTGGAAGCTTACCGCCCTGAGAGTAAGTTTTCATAAAATGCATGAAATGAATGAAAAGTGAAATATCATTATCATTTAGATGGTTTTAGATTGTTCGTTGTTCCCATCTAGAAACATAATGACTATTAATTTGATTTTTAATTTTTCTATAAATTAGAAATTATAATAATAAATTTCTTCGATACCTATTTCGGAATTTTTGTTATAATCTCTATACTTGTTAATTATTTTTGTTTTTAGCTTTCAAGTTCTACCATCAGTAACTTGATGATTTTGTTATATGTATACGATCAACGTCAGTAATATAATTAATGGCTGTAGCAGTATCAACAATATTCTATGTAAAATTTCATAAAATAATTGCCTTCATATACATTAATCGTGCAATTTTATACCTATTAAGGGCGGTAAGCTTCAACTTATGTAACCCGAGCATTTGATAAACTTCAACTCGGTTAAACTTGACTCAAAGCATGGGTTTGATGAAATCCATCTAAATAGTATAGGGTTTCATCAAACTCAGGTTTTAAAACCCGAGGTTTCGTCAAGTTTAACCGAGTTGAAATTTATCAAAAGCTCGGGTTACCCGAGATAAATGAAGTAAAAGATGTGCAATTATATGTTTTAACAATACTTTTACTATTCTACTATTATACTAGAAAGTCAAATTTTCTTTCAATTTCCTCAAAATTTACTAGAAATCTGAAGTCTTGGTATTGCCCAATACCCAATATTCATATAAAATACTTTTTATCACCTGCTGTTTAATGTTGCATGACTGAACTTCCAATGCGATAAAACTGATATTAAAAACACCGAAGGTTTAAAACTTTTTTAATTTTAAATGTAGTCACTAGTGTAATTCAATCGTATTGATAACATGAATCAAGATGAACGTATAACTATTCAATATTATCAATATCTCGGCTTAAAGTAATTTTGTGTCTCTATACCATTCGATAAGTTTCTATTATAAAATAAACTGTAATGCTAAAAAAAAAAAATATGTTTCTATATAATTTGATTGAATCGACAAAACAACAAACAATCCAGACTTGGTAAAAGATACTTTTTTCAAAAACATTAAGATACTTTCTATTTTGTAGATTGTAAGAACAAATGAGTA
>JAABKK020056526.1:0-10918 GCA_011634745.2 Catotricha subobsoleta
TTAGGTCCAGTCACATCTAAAAATGCTTTTGGAGCTAGAAAATTTTAACCTTTTGGGAAACGAACCACCCTAATATAAAGTATGGACACAAATTGAATAGATGGTGTACGAAATAGAATCATATTCATAGCAATTGAATATCATTTGATTTATTCTAATACCACAGTGCCCATTTAAAGACTGAAAGTATTAAATGGTAATTTCCATTGATTTTCTATTCAGTTCATATCTAAATAATGAATGTGGCTTTGAATATTAATTAACTTAATTTTCTCTTTGTTTTCTTCAATTTTTATTTACTCAAGAGAGTTTTATTAACGGTACTTTCATACCTTCAGATACTTCTTTCTTTTAGTAAACGATGGACTATTAATTCTTTAAAGTATTTTTGTAATCTGAAGTTTTAATTTCCTTTCAGTAAATGGTAATAAGAATACAGGAAAATAAAAAGATCTTTTGAATAAAATTAAATGAAAAAAATAATAAAGAAATATATGTGTAGGTATATTAGGTTAGCCTGGCTTTCTAAAAGTCCGAAAGCTTTAGGCGCTGATAGCTCAAAAATTTACTTGCCGCAAATCGTTTTTTTGTGGAATTTTCATTTAGTAAGTAAATTATGAATATCAAAAGTTCTTATATAACTAAAGATCCATCGAGATGCGATAATTAGATGGGTGTGATTCTGTTTAGCATGCGCAAAAATTTAAATTAATTGTATATTTAAGGCCTATTGGTTTTTGTAGAAGATAGTATTTTTTTTCAGTTTACCAAAATACGATTTGCATAAAGCGCGATTTTTTGCGAGAAATAGTATATTTTTTCAGTCAGCTAAGAGACAGCGGCTTTTTTCTATAAGAAAATATAAAATGAAAACTGGAACATGAGGACCTTTTTTTTCTAGCTCTCACATTTACGTTTGGTAAAAATATTGAAATCTACCCCCCCCGACAGAAAACAAAAGCCTGCGCACATATATGCCTCTGATACTCAACATGTCTAAACATACCTTTCTGACTACGGCCCTGTACAGCATACGTAGACGTACACATATTGAAAGCAAGGATGCGAACTAAACCTAACCGAACCCCAAGATCCTAACTTTTCTCGCTTTTAGAACCGAACCTTATTTTATATTTTTATAACCGAACCCTCACAAAAAAAGATATTTTTGAGCAATTTATACTTTTCAGAACCGAACCCCTCAAATATTACAAAGGTTCGCCTCCCAGATTGAGACTGTTTTATATAAAATTTAAATAAAATACTTTAATGTATATAAATTGACAACAGTGTTTGACAAAATTTATGTTAATTAAAATGAGAATTAATGTTATAAGAAGTATATTATTTATTTATTTACTTTTATATATTTATATATACTTATAAAATATAAATAATCAAGTAGATCGCCATAATACAATTTCGTTTAATATTTAATGCCAACTCAAAATTTAACTGCTGAAATATTGATTTGTTTGTAATGTAAAAGTATCGGTAAAAAGTATCGAAAAATACTATTAGCGCTACTAAATTTGAAAAGTAGCGCGATAGCGATACCGGAAAAAGTATCGATCGATAGTATCGCAGCTCTGGATATAGTAGACTCTCAGTAAGGTGAATAGTAAAAGTTTTTGCCATTTCGAATTATCGAAAATTTTACTTATAGTGAATACAACTACTCCTCCTATCTACTCTATTCTATTCCCCAATGTAGTGCTATTAACCCATCCATAAGGGCTTATTTTGGCTGGTAAATTGATATATAAATTTGACTAGTCGGGAGGGTTGGTTGAAAAATAACCATATGAGGAGTTAGTTTTATTATCCACTTTTGTCTGTATACGAAAATTATATTTTAAAATGATTGTAAAAAAAATTCTGGAAAAATTAAGAAATTTTAAACTTTTTGTGTTTGCTTAAATTAGTTATTGAAACATGACCGCGAAGTGATCGCAGAATAGAACTTCGCACCATTTTACTTCATTTTTAAAAAACATTTTTTTTTCTTTGGATATGTTTGATCAAACACAATTGAAAAGAAAACTTTTGAACCTGAAGTATTTTTTCCATACAAAAATCGGTCACCCTAATATGTATTAGATAATTATATATATAGTAGAATCAAACCCTATAGGCTTTTTTGAGTTTTAGACTGTCTATAGATACACTTTTAAATAGTTTTCTATAGACTATATAAAGTCTGTATATCAGACACTCTTATGTGTCTATAGACTGTCTACTGCTTTAGACAATCTAAGATAAACTATAGTCTGTCTAAAGCGATAGACACACAAGAGTGTCAGACTTTATATAGTCTATAGCAAAGCTATATCCTGTATTTAGTTTTAGATAACTGTCTAAAAATGCCTATTGGAAAAACAAAAGAATATTGGAAAACATTTAGCAGTAAACATATATTTTTATTTTCTTTTTTTAAAATCAAAATTTGAATATAAAATTTGGTTGCAAATTCATGATATGTTTTTTTCTGTACTTAAAATGCTTAAAAATTAATCTATATGAAATGAATAACTGAAAGTGCAAATAAAAAATGAAAAAGTTAGTAAAAACCAAAATATTTTTTCAAATCAAATAAAGAAATACAGTTAGCAATTTTAAATTAATTAATTTATCTTTTCTGTTTAATACCAATAAATATTTTAATGAATTATAATTGTGTGCTGGATTTGCTTCTGTCAGTGCTACGTATAAATTATAAAGCATTTTAAATTGAAATTGCATTCAGCCTCAAAACAGTGTATGCAAAGAACTACTTGAATCTGTCCGAACAATTTAAATTATGAAATATGCTTTATTTAATGAAAAAAAAAGAAAAAAGAAATACGAATTAATAGCTTCTAGAGTGTAATTAGTTTTCATCAGCATTAAACCAAATACAATCGACGTCTAGATAGAAAATAGTTTACATTGAACGAAATTGTCTTCATCAAAAAAACAAAAAACAAAAAACAAATTAAAATTCATGATAACTGCATTGTACAGAACAAAATACAAAATCATATTTTATTACATAAAATAAAACAGTTATTATTTTTATATATAAAAACGTTATATTCCATGACGATGATAAACGTAGAACTATGCACAATTGCACAACATCTTCTTTCGCATCATTGCATCATCGAATATAAACACCAACTGCATAAAATATGCATTAAATATGGAAAATACAAAAAGAAAAAGAAAAAGAAAATAAAGAATAAATATAAAAGCCACTAAAGCCACAATGAACATGTATTTCAGGCCAAAGGTCAAAGGTTAATGATACATTATGGAAAGGTAGTGCATAGAATATTGAAAAGATATAAAAATGAATTATCCATATAGCTATCTACAAGTTGATTTATGTGTGTGCTGTTGTTTGGTGTATCTTTCAAGTGTAGCTGTACAATGGTTAGGTGGTTTAAATTCAGTAGACTAAGGTACAATATCTGATAATGATAGTCATCTCTATAATAATGTTTATATAATATACAGTTTAAGATCTTAATTGCAGCATATCGCTTTTATTATGCAAAATCAAATGAATTGTAAATGTTTGAATTCCCATTGGCAGCTATAACGAAATACTTAACATATTTATTTGTATGTTTATTGCCAGCGGGTATTTATTTAGCTATGAAACTTTTATAGCTTTATTGCTCGTTTAATAGAAAATTCAAAGCAAACAAATACTAGCACCCAGCCCATCTAGCACAACCACAATTACAAATAGCCACATTAAGCTATTCTATTCTATATTTCCTTTGAACAACATTTCATTCTGCAACCACTTTAATTTTATATAGGTATATATATTATATATATATATATGTATCTATATTAAACACTTGCCCGATCATTGTATACCATAACGCAATATAAGTATTTATCTTTCCTGTATAATAAATGTTGACCAAATCGATTAACTGCCTGAAGGTTTGGTTTGGTTTGGTTATTTTTTTATTTTCTTTGTTTGTATAGATATTAGATTGGTTGCACTGTTTATTTTTTGTACAGTTTATCGCTTATTTCGATATATAATTTAATTAATTGGGTAGGGTTTTGTATGTGTGCAATGTTCTCAAATGTGAAAAAATTAAATTAAAATTTTAATATGGAAATCACTAGATATAAGAACGATAATAGTTGCGGGTCAGAAGGATGTATCGGGCGCATCACATAATTTGATTATTCTGAGTATTATTAATTCAATAAATAAATGTGGTGCTAAATATGGTTTTTAATAAAATATTATTATTTTTTTATTTCATATACTATTTGATCATCTACATAATTAGATATACACTATAGAAGCATCAAGTTCTACGAGTAATGTCTTCAATTTATAGTTGTTATCAGTGCATGCATATTGCATATCTCAAATAATATTATCTTAAGAATTGTCATGTAGATCTATATAATTATTTTCATGATTATTATTATTATTTATTTTTTTTACAAAATTCACACACCTTTGGCTTTGAGATTAAATTCTCGCTTCAAAATTGTTTTCAAACGAAATATTCATCTATTTTTATTTTCTTTGAGGCAATAAATTTCATACATAAATAAATTTAATGTGACAAAGCATTATTAGTGTAAAGGATAGGCAATTAAAATAGGTATTCCTTAGTTGGGTGATGGTTAGTTTATTTATTTATTGAACATGAGTTCCTTATCAGTAGTATCAGTGACTAACCAATTATATATAAAATGGTTAATAAAATTAGACGTGGCATTCGGTATCTATCTGTTCATTTTAAATGTAAACATAATTTTAGTTATTTTTTTAAGATTTATGAAATAATTGTAATTATTGGAACAGAAACTTTATTGTTATGAAAAGTTCTGGTAGTATTTTGAACTTTTGCAGTACCAAAAAGCATAACATAATTAATTTCTCTTCATCTACCGAGCCAGACAGCGGGGTAGGATCAAACTTATCAAGTACTATGTTAATATATATTTTTTGGTCATTCATTACAGTTAAGCTGTTTTGTTGGCATATTTGGGCAAGTAGCCAATACCAATTTCATTTTGCCAAAACAAAATCGCAGTTCTAGACGACATACTATTTTATAATAAATTTTATACATTTTCATATCAAAAATATAGTACATTCAACGTAGTGACCATGCACAATGTTAAATATGTTTGAATGTCGTTGAAACAAAATGCTATAAAAATAAAAGAGAAAATTTTCTCATTTAAGTTTACTATGTCTTTTCCAACACTGAACAGCAAAATTGTGTACAAAAAAAAAATAATAAAAACGAATGAGCGGAAAATGTTGTGCAAAGGCGGAAACATTTTTTTTTTGGATAAAAAAAAAGATGATAGAATAAGAAATATATCAGCATAAGAACTTTGAATGAGTTATATTCAATACCTATATTTGCAGTAAGAAATACAAAATATTTATCAATTTTTTTCATATATTGTGTAAAAGAGACACACACCCATAAGAAAAATGAAAAATATCAATTCAACAACATGAAAAAACTTTTTAATTTAAAAAATGTTTTGCAACTTATAAGACATATTACAGTTTTCAATTTTCTTTTAATCCAATTTTGAATGAAAGCAATTATTCAACCGAAACATATTTTTACTTATATCACAAAAGGAATTATACTGTTTTTATAACAAGTGCTTATAGTATTTAAATACATTTTTCATGTCATAGGTCCCACAAAGATATATCGCGCGATTAATCGATTCATTTGTTGATGTTCTATTTATTTATTTATTATTTTTTTTTGGTCGTAATTTTTATTAATTTTTGAATATCAATTTTAAGACGAACATTTTTTTTTTAAATTATCTCTTTCACGTGCAAATATTTTTTTTTCTTCTTTCAATTCATGAAAAATGGAAATAGATTAGCTTATACTGAATGGCTAATATTGAAATACAAGTAGCAAGTTTTGTGATGATAAGTAAAATAAAAAAAAAAACACAAAAAAATTGGGTCATACATAATATGATAGAGATAATATTAATTCGTATTTCGTATATTCATAATTTAAAAATATGCATTTGGTTGTTGGTGTACACCGTACACCGTACAGCGTACACGTATAATAAATATATAGGTACCGTTCATCGATTATTAAACATTTTGTATGATGTGCTATTTTGTATATTTATTGTAAGTATCTGTTAAATGCATATTAGAATCGATAATGGCATGGTAACCTATATCTTAATAAAATATTTATATATTGTTGTCACAATTCATAATAAAGCGAATTAATAAAATTAAATATATTATTATTATTATTAAAAGAGAGCGAATAATCGCCTCAAATCAATTTAAAATAATATTGACATATATTATATCGGTGAAGTTCAACAAATTTGAAAATTCTGTGGACTTAGAAAATGTCATAAAGTTTGTCAATTCTTTAGATTAAATTAATTGACTTTCAATATATATATTTATTTTAATGACATACTTATTCGTTGTAAAATTTATAATATTAAGTTGAAATTGCATTTTTCTAATTTTTATATTTTTTTTATTGAAAACTAACTAATCGTTGTAGCTGTATTGGAAAACTGTTTACAATATAAGTAATAAATTTTTACTTGAATAATATTTTTTGAACCAAATTGAAAACATTGAATTCCAATTTGTTTGTTTTTTGTTTTTTTTTTTTTTTTTATTTATTTATTTACTGTTTTCTATTGGAAAAATGACTATATTTTTATTTATTTTGTATATTTATTCATTTAAAAAAATGTATTAAAATTTAATGAATTTAACGACATAAATTAAATTGAATTATAAATTTATCTAATGTCTGCTTTATTTTACTAATACATATGTGAAGTTTAGGCGTTGATCCATAATATGATAATTGATAATAGAAACAAGGAGGCTCTCGATCATTATTTATTAGTTATTTATTAGTTGACGTTTCAATATAAGTTGTCTTCCATCATCAGAACGGTAATATTCTTAGATAGCATTAAATATTTTTCCAATTGCAAAATTGTACAACCGACCAATTCACCAGCAATAATAATTTTAATGTACAATGTACAATTGTACAGTACATATGTCTATTATACAATTATTTTTTAAAATATAATTTGGAGCAATATGCGATATAACGTATATAATTAAAGTCGTCGTGTATCATTGAACGACCTCCAAATTCTAGCTAACAAACAAAAATCGCTGAAAACCATTTCTCTTCATGCAATTATCTCTGTTTTTATGTAGAGTCTGTATGTTAATTGAGTGAATCAATATTATCCAATAAGAGCCAGATTTGGTCATCATTTTGATAAATCCCTATGTCCCAAAATTATTTTTATTACAGATTATTTTGGAAAATAAATTTGGTAAATGTAAAAAAAAAAAGTGAACATAATTTCTATGTGCTTGCTTATCTTATGAAATAACAATTAATTTATTGATAGTATGAGAAATTCTCATTTCTTATTACCTATATATATTATTGTTAATCATATAATTACGACATATCCAATTTCATAAATAATATTATTATCCTCTTTCTGTTTATAAGGTATATATTTATTTACTTTCAAGATTTCCCATGGCATTCAAAACAAAAATATTAAATGTTTATTTATTATCATAAGCCATATTTAGAATGGAAAAAAAGGTATTGTTATTGTCACATTCAAGAATAAAAACGGTTATTTTAATCAAATTGCTTTGTATAAAATGTCACCTCTAATTTTCTAATAATAATATTGTTAACAGCAATTATATTATATATTTATTGTCAGTTCTACTCTGTATTTGAAACAAGTAGGTAATATTTGTATTAGTTGAACAACAAGATATACATATTTTGTTTTTTTTTTTTCTTTCGTATTTTCTTTCTTTTGATAATATAAATACAAATGTAGACAATTTTCTATATAAATATTATTCATATAAATTAAATGAATGTTTGTGTTGTGTCATAAATGTTTCGTTATTTTTTTTTTTCTTTTTCCTTCTTGTTTCCATGCCTCAACTAAATATTTACTTGATGCTTTGCTAAATATAAATGCCAGCTATTTCCGGTTATAACATTTTTTTTTATTCAAAAGACAAATCGTTTTATTATTTTTGTTCATTCATATATTATTATAAATATTTTTGAATATTAACAATGACTAGCATTTAATTCGGCAATAGGCCACATGTCATTTCAAATACTTTCATTCTTCAATATATAATTATATCGTAAGCTAATATTCCATTATCGATAATTTTATTGAAATTAAGATAATGACAATAAAATAGAAATGCGCTTAAAAAAATTAATTGATTTGTAAAATGCTTTGTTTATAAGTACATACTTAACAATAGTGCTGCATTAAAAAAAAAAAAAAACAAAAACAAAATATGTAGTAATTGTTTAGAGTTTAAATCTATTTTGTTAATGTAAATTCACAGACACGGTTAACCGGGAGTTTAACTGACGTTTAATCATACCAATACCCATCAATTAAACGAGTTAATCATGCATTCGTAAATTGGTTTTCAGTTAAATGGGATGTTTTATCGTTTTTAAACTTTTTCTCATTCAAGAAAACAGGGAAGCGTCCCGAACCGAACCGAACCGTACTGAACATAACCTCAAGAACCCCTGTTTTGTTGACTTCATAACCGAACCCCTTTTTAATTTTTGTGGCTTTTATACAGTTCTGAAAAAAATAAACAATTTAATTCAAATCGAATGAATTCGAGCATTTGGAAAGATTATCGAACTGGACCGAACTGAACCCAAAAACCCATGCTTTTTTCAGTTCAGAACCGAATTCCTAAAAAATTTTAAGGGTACGCATCCCTGAATTACTTAAAAACTATTATTTATCTAATAATAATTGTGCGTTATATCTAAACTGTGTATATGTGTAGTGTGTACCTGTACATTTTATTTTATTTATTTTTTTCCATTAACTTACAAAAAATCAAATCATTCATTATAAATATTAAAATGTTCACGGTAAATTGTACTCTAAACTCTATGAAATATATGCATATAACGAATCTGTAATACATATCTTTTCGCATATCGATTTTATAACATTTTTTTTTATATTCCATCAAATTTAGAAATGTATCATTACCTTATTCCAACTACATACTTACAAAACTTATGATTTGGTTTTCGTAAATGAATATAAAAAAATTATAATTTAAACATTATTAAGCTACAGTAATAAACGAATAATAATATATTTAGTGTGCGTGCTAGGATTTCGAACAAAATTGTTTTATTTATTAAAATGCCTGATCCAAACACAAACAGAATTTATGATTGAGAAATTTAAAACCACCCGACATTTAATTCAATTACTAATGATATCTTCTTTTATGTTTTTTTTTTTTTTTTTTTTAATTCTAATTGTATGCGAACAAGATGTGTAAATAGAATTAAATAATAACAATAACAAAAAGCAAATTTTAAAATACATTCATGGTTAAGGTCAATTTGATAAAAGTTAAATAAATAATTAAATGCCCGCACGGCGTTCTGACTTTGTATGTCATACAAGTAGATGTGTGAATAAAATTATAGTGCAGTCGTTATTTTTTTCTCACTCTTTTCATTTTTTTTTCTTTTATTTTATATTTTTATCGTTAAATTTATTGCAATAGTCACAGTAAAATTATTATAGTTATAGGCAAATAGATAAGCCAGGTGTTTATGCTTTTGCTTATAATTTAACATAATAATGTATTGTTAAAAACTTTTGCAACAATAGAAACATTTTAAATGTGGAACACATATGATGGAGATGAGGATGTGTAATTATAAAGAAAGTACATCATTCATTATTTTGTAATAAATAATTTTTTATTTGTTGTTTTCTATCGTTAAACATAAGCAACCATTCATATTACTTACTACTCTATAAAATATTCATCATTCAGCGAAATGTTTTTTTTTTTTAAAAAAAATTTTGTTATATTTTTACCTATTTATGTAATAATAATAATATGTAATAGTATTACATTGTAATACCAGTTAAACAAGAAAACTATACTTACTTATCTTAATATAACATTTAAACTGAAAATAGTTTTTATTTATAATTTTTTTTCTTTCTTCTTTTTGTTGTAACAACGAGCTATAAGAGAGTGAGTGGCATACAATGTCATAAATGTGTTTTTTTTATGCATATAAATAAAAATCAAGGTAGGAGTGGGAGCTTTTTTTTAAAAAAAAAAAAAAAACTTCTAATGCTAAATTCCAGTCCAGCATTTTTATGTGTCTATAAAAAACATGCGGCTGTGTTTATGTTTATAAATCTTTCTATTATTGGACACGTTGAATTTATTTGAATTATGTTCTGGGTAGAAACTTTGGCAAATTTCACGACAGTGATTTTATTTTTATTAATAATTTCAATAAACTTGTTTAAATAGTTTATAAAATTTGATAAGATTGTTTCAATATTTCAATAGAAGTCATTTTTTTTCTCTATTTGCTAGACAGAATCTGCAAACAAACTTTTTGATTTTTTTTTTATTTCGCTAATCCTTATTTAGTCTATGAGGTCTTAGAGAGCTGGCATGCATTTCTTCAAAGTGCCAATTATTTATAATTTTAGACAACAATTGTGATGGCCTTGTTTTCGTAAATTATTTTTTATGAAAATTAATGAAAAAACTGAAATTTACCATTAATAAAGAATAATTTTAAATGCATAAAAATAAATAAATAAATATAGAAAAAGTGTATTTTTACTTTAAATCTTTTTTGAAATATATTAGGGACTGTAATATTATTGCACAATTCGAGCGATAAGCATCAAATCATTCATCTCGAAATTTTGAGAAGCTTTAACCAGATAATGTTTAATTAAGGGTGAATTGGATAACAAGTCGTTCCATCTGTCGGACGATTTTTAATGTTAATAATCATAATTTTAAAATGCC
>JAABKK020056537.1:0-10916 GCA_011634745.2 Catotricha subobsoleta
CCAATCTCAGCTATGATTGGAAACATAGTTTTCATTTTTCCAGACGTGAATGTTGGAGTTAATTTTTTCCGCAAATTTTTCCATTTTTTTCCACCAATAGAAAATAAATGTGCCGATAATGGATCATCTTTTTCATTGTGATAGATATTACGATCCTCAAAGTGATTAAAATCACGAATTAGCAAATCTTTTACAAAATCTAAATCCAATGCTAAGGCCAAAGGAAAGCATGTTAAATAAAGTCCTCCAAGCAGTCCTTTTCCTTTTAATTTATTATAAAACTCTTGCATCTTGAGTGTTATATTTATTTCAGTTCCACTTCCTTTTAGATTTCCAAGAGGAAAACTGGGTTCAATATATGGAAAACCAGTTCGTCTCCAAAAACTAAATTTTCTTTTAATAATCACGTACAAAATAGTAATGACAGTTGCCAAGATTAATCCTAGAATTGATAGAGTATTCATTTTTTAATTGTATGTTTTTTTTCACGTTTTATTTAAGCACAGTATAGGCAATGGTTACACACGAGACAACGATTTGCGACTAAAAAAATATTTATATGTTTTCTGTTATTTATTCAACCTTACAAAAATAAATGATGAAATGGATTGAAATAAATTATTAGTGCAAATTTTTTTTTATATTAAGACTTTATCTTATCAAACATAAATTTTTATTGTATTCGTTTTGTGTTACGCTGGTAATAGTTTTATTAAATTTGTGGCTAAAAAGCAAGAAAAGCACCAGTATTTGCTATATATCGGAAACGGATTGCAGCAGTTTCGTTTTATATATTAAGATTAAGACATTTCAGATGTTATATCTTCTTTATAAATTAGCTATATTACATTAAATAGACGGAAATAAATATGAGTCAAATATAATGATTATTGTGACTAATTATTATTGATATTCTAATCTTTTACATATATAAAAAAAAACTTAAAATATAAGTTTTTAATAACACTTTAAAGTTAAATCATAGACACCCACGTTTTTTTGGGGTAAGATTAATTATGAAGTTTTTTTTTCATTTCAACAAACGGATTTTTATCACTAAAATGATCAAATTTAGCAGAGGTTGACTATTTTTTCAAAACTTAACAAGGACTAACCTTTCCTCCATATACAAATACAACACCTCTGGACAAATTTATTAATACATACTTGCGAAACAATACGTTGTATTATCATATATATTATATATTTATCTATATTAAATTATATAATTCTAAATACAATCTATACATTTGTTATATTTCACCACTTGTCATTTGATGTTTCATCATTATATAAAAACGATAAGTATCTTATAACCAGTGTAAAATAATATCAATCTAACATTTATTTGAATAAAAATATTCAACGTAATTATTTTATATACATAGATTAGACATACACATATATTGGATTGTTTGTGAATTGTTGTTTTATGTAGGATATTTATTTACGTTGTGTTGTTTGGAACAAAAACATTTATTATTTCTGTTTATGCCGTTATTTCGGTTTTACCTAAAACCACATTATCAGGGTTAAAAGAAATCCATTTTAAGATTAGCTTTGAGATTATGTTCATAAATGGTTCTTTATAAAACATTCTAAACAAATATTAATTTATCTTCTAAATTTAGTATGCGATAAATTAAATAATTAAATAATAGTTTTATATAAATAAATTTGTTTTTGTGTAACGCATCATATTATTGCGATATTTAAATATGAAGTATGTGTAAGTATAAATGCGATAAGTCTTTCTTCTGCAAATCACGCATTCCTAATTAGGCAATTTATTCTCAGTACCAACAGTCTCTCTCTTAACATAATATACATGGCATTTATCGGTGTGTTAAATCAATACATCTCGAAAACGGAAAACACTTTCACAATGGGCTGATCAATAATGGTGGCAGCTTGGGTGTAAAACGAAATACGATGATGAAATCTTAATCTTAATACCTTAAATTGAGAAAAATTTATACTGTTTATTGCCTGAGTAAATGAAAGTTAAGAAGGCTTTAAAATTTCTTTCTAATAAACTTGCTATTTATCTATTATACACCGCACATAAATTTGATATACTAATTCTATATTTATTTATTTTAATTTTATCATTGCTTAAAAACCAATTGAAAATATTTAGGTTTGGTAGATGAGTAATACAATTTTGGGCAGCTTACTGGTTTGATTGCTAGAAACTAGTGTTATAAATATAACTAAATTTGTACTGTTTTCTTTTTCAGACTTTGTAATAAGTTAAACTATTTACGTATTACGCTGTTCATTAATCCCAAATAATTTGATTTTCTTTCGTTCACCTTCTGTTGATGACATGTTTACTTTGATTTTTTTTTCCATCTATTAAAAAATTACCACAATAAACTGATAAATCATTACAAATGAACAGCTACTGATATTGATACGTATTATTCAATAAAGTACAGTTGAATTAAAATGTATCTCACTACTAACATCTCTAATATAAATCGAGTACAAATCTTAAACATTCATACCGTATAAAGATTTTCATTATATTGTTACGATGTGACGGTTTAATATTTAATTGAATTTATTTATGTTGAAGAATAATGCAAAATAAATTAATTTTAATAACATGCAAATTTCTTATTCCGAAAAAGTTTACATTCCAAATACAAAGCAAATGAAGCCCAATATTTAAATAGAAATAACATTTAAGTTACAATATACGTTTTAAAAGTTTCATTATTATTAACAACATCATCAACCCTAATACAAGAATTTTTTTAACAAAATCTGGAAAACCCTTAAATAAAATCATAAAATAATTGGTAAAAATCATACCAATAAAATATATTTTTTGGGGTCATTTATTTGTTTCAGTTTGGTTTCGTACTAATTAAGATATAAAAAGAATTTAGGTATTTGTGAATATGTTAGGGTCAAAAAGCGAATATTCATTAAGTAATTGAAGCTATATAATTATGAAATGATTTGTTTCATTCATGATTAAAAATATTTAAGTAAAGATGCAGTAATTTTGCTGTGTATATTTCTCATTGAATCTATGATGTCAATTTAAGAAAAATAAGATAAGGAGCTATTTGATTTATCTCCAATTTATACTTCAATATAAATATAAATATTCATCTTTATTATAACATAAACTTCTTACTTTTAATCTAACATTGAAATTCTCACAATTCTGATAATTTCTAGGTGTCATCATAGTCCCTTAAATAATAATCATTATTTATATTCGTTCTGAGCATAACGTACCATATATATATCGGTGACTGACGACGATACAAGCAGGTAACATAACATGTAAATGCCTAAAGAAATAAAATAACCACAACCTCTATAACTGAATTTCGTTTACTTAAGAATATTTAGTTTCATGTTTTCACTTCGTATATCTGAACAGATAGGGATATAAGTATAATGTTATTGATTCATATATTGTTCAATGTTCAATGTGTTTTGTCGCTTGACAACAGTTTTGATATCAAAAAATTTAGTTCAAAGCTAGTTCGAAAATAATTTAAAGGATAGAACTTTGACCCCCATTTCTATGTTATTTTCGAAGAGGACTAATAATTGGCAATAACAAAAGTGTAAGCAATTATGAAATGAACTTAAAAATAGTTTCAATTGCATGCATTTTATTCAAGTGCATTAATTTCTTAGTGCATTGGTGATCTTGAGAGATTAATTATGGTGCACTTTCTTAAATGCATTAATAATTCTATATATTTTCTCTTATATAGCGCATGCAAAAAAAAAAAACAAACTAAAACACGCAATTGATGTACATTTCGTTTAGTATAAATAATCATGTAACTTGAGCATTAACTTAAGTATTTTTCATATATTTACCGACTGCTATCATCTATTTTCTGCAAGAATACTTTTAAGATTGAGAGAACTTGTTGAACACATAAATACCATCTCATTTTATAAGATCTTTTACTGTCATTACATTACATTTTATGTACAATATATACCACAGACATCGTCAGTTATTATCGGTTAGTTGATAGGGTGTTGCATAGTTTGCTATATAATAATGTAATATAATATCCACCATCCATGTAATATATCATTAAAATAGCATGAATATGTTCTTTGGAGGATGTTTTTACGCTAAAAAGAGAAAAACACGATGAAAGTTGATTACAGCAGCATGTTTCCATGGTGAGTTATTAATACTGAATTGAAGATAATATTGTAATGTTAGAACTGTTTTCAGGGCTTTCAACATAAAATGGAATATAATTTATATTATGTTGGTTTGATGAACACCGACCGACATAACTTAAGTAAGTACTACCTGTCTATGTTTCACTAAATATCTTAATAACATTTAAGCAATACTTATAAAAGCTTTTATATATTTTTTTAATCATACGCAATTAGTAACTTTTTAGATCTGATAGTAACATTAAACACGAACTAATCTAATATCGGAATACGAAAAAAGCGCATGAAAAACTTTGTGATTTTCTATACGATATTTATTTTGCGGTAAGGGCATATATGTATAAACAACCTAAAGAATTTCTTTGTGTTGTTTGAATATCATTTTTGTTATTCAACATGTGAACAACAATATATATTGTTGATTTAGAATTGATAGAGCCTTTGATTTTTATAGCAAAATAAACAGTATATAGGACGTTAAAAGAGTGAAAGTCGGAGGCAGCTTTTTCTAAAACTATTTCTCTATGATTTGCTCAATAATTTGATTGACCATACGTCGTTTCCGAAGCACTAGACAGCCGAATAAATAGTATTTTAAAGGTGGAAATTATTCTAGAAAATATTAGAAGTAAAATCTTTTCAAGGAGATTCTTGGACAATCCGATTCTAGTAAACCGACGACACCAACTACACAAAGTCTGTATTTTGGAACCAACTAACTTAACAGAGAAATGATTGTGGTTTTTTTCATTTCACAAAATAAGTGCAACAAATTTTAAATTTAACAAAGACAGTATTGAAAAACAAAACTACTATAAATGAAAAAAAAAAAACCTATTTATTTTTAATTAAAAATTTCGATTACATTTATACAATTTAATTATCAATTCAGCGGATACAATTTACATTGAATAAAATTAAATGGAAAATATTTCGGATACAATGCTCGAAACTAAAGACAAATTTAAATATTAATAACCAGACAACTAAATACAATATTGGCACATGATCCATAAAATCCTTGATTTCATCTCGTCATCATAAATAATCAAAATGTAACCTTAACCGATGAATACAAATCAAGTTGAAAATTTATCCAACTCAAAGTATTTGTATGTTATTCTGGTTGATAGCTCTTTAGCTAAAATCTACAGAAACCAGATATAAGAAGGTGTTCACCTAAATTTGTAACCAATTACATTTTTAAAACTCTAAAACTCCAATGCGAATATATTATGCGTTATTTCTTCTCTGTGTAGCTGGCAGCGAGAAGCTAAAAATATATTTATAGGCACTGGAAAAGCTGAAAAACCCTTTTTGGCAATAAATTATTCAAAAAGCGTTTAAGCAAAATCACTACAATCTTTCTTACAGTACACACCACAATTTAGGAAAATCAAATTTTTTCTATTTATCCGGCTTACGTTTATTTATTTTGTAGTAGAAAATAAGAGGTAGATTGTAACTGGAGAACAGCACACCTATGTTCTATAAATACTATGTGTAGTGTATTATTTATGTAAGATAAGTATTAAAGGACGAGAAGAAAAAAAATAATAAGAAAATGGTTATTATGAACCCCATGTATATCCTTTTAATCCGTATACGAGTATATATCTACCTAAGATTATTCAGAATAGCTTAAATTTCTATTATTTTTATGCTCCTGTTTAGATAATCGAATATGGGATATAGATATTTATTAGAATTTATTGTTAACTAATATGGTTTTTTGATCTAATAACAACTTCAGTAATAATAATAATTCAAAAAAAAACTCAATATTCAATAATACATATTGTTCATTTATTATCGAGTGACGTATTTATCCCCACAAACAATTAAAAACTACTATGAACTTTTATGTATCTAAAAATACAATTTTCAAATGATTTATAAATAATATTTGTACGTACCATAGATTAAGCAATTGAATTAATTTCATTGAAATATTTAAAAGGATCATTTTAAAATTATTATTAGTTAACGTACTCTTTCGATCATTTTAAAATGACTTATAAATGATTTCCAAATAAACAACTCCATCATAAAATTGAACAAAAACACTTTAAAATGAATCCCTTAAATAATATTAAAACCATTTATAAATTGATTTCATATTCATATTTTAATTGTGGGTATGGGTCTTAAATATCATTTAATTTATGATTTGAAATTATCAATACATTGTAATTATAAATATTTCTGAAATAAATCAATAAACTTCTGAAATATTTTTAGTAAAACAATTTATTAAAGTAGTAAAAAAAATTAAAAATTCTTGCTACTAGAGGATTTTTTAAAAAGTTTTTGTAACACAACACTTTAGAATGTACTTATTTTAGAAAATTTTGTATCAAAAATAAATTATATTTTACACAAAATTTTAAAATAATTCAGTAAAATATTATAAGTTGTAAGTCGTTTATTTGCATTACAAAAGTTTGTCTTTGTGTAACATACAAACCATATCAAATCCTATAGCGAAAACTGTAAGAACATAAATTTCAGAATCACGAAATCTACATAGAGCCAGAAAATTGAATAATTGATAGTTTTCAAAACGATAAAACCGAATTTATATACATATTTAAAAAAATGACTACACAAAAAGTGATTTTTAAATTTTAAAAATTACAAGCAGTTTTGTGAGTCCCATTTCTAATTGATTTGTTAATCATATTCAAATTGCTGATTATTATGCTCGTTGGGCTACATGGTTTGTATGAAAAGGATGTAAGTACCATAATACACAGCATACTTTGTGTATTTCTTTTCTTATTTATTACAAAAATATATCCATATAAACTATGGCTTTCTTAGAAAATAGGATATTATAGTTTTAATGAAAGTAATCCATTGAGATTAACTGTCATCATGCACAAATATGAGAACGATATTCTTATAAATAATAATCCCAAAAGTATCAAGTTATCAAGGCATCATTTTTCTATAGACTTTTATATAATTTGAAATATTCGTGTTTTTTTTTAGTCAGTGACCTCTCATCTTTTTATATATCTACTATTTTTTTCCCGTCACGCAATCATAACTTACACATTCATTTGAAAAAAAGAACAAAAAATAAAAATAAAAATATGATAACAAACATATTTTTACACCAAAATATATTCCTGACTTTTAGTTTTTCAATAAATATATTAACTCTGATCATGTTCATGTAAGTCTGCCATCCATTTTAAAGTGTGTGATACAGCATTCATATTATAGTATCGAACTTTATTTTAGTGTGGTAAATCCACGATGAAATAATAAATAAAAATTATAGAGGTTCTATTTTTTCCGTAGACATTTTCATCCGTTTTGGAATATATATCTCTATACCATTGATAAGTATTACGTACCAAAGATATGTTGTTATAAATAAATTTTATGCTACGAGTTAGTGTATAGGATTTTATTTTACCTTTCTATTTACAAAATCCGATAGAAGTGTGTGCTGTGTAATATTCCAATCTTTTCAAATAAAATACGTGTATGTCGGTTTTATGTCAGGGTATTAGAGGTAAGCAAATAAATTTTCCTTATTTAGATATAGCTGCGTGTGTGTAAACATAAAGTGGAAAAAAGTGAAAAGGAGTTAAGTAAAAGTATATTACATATAAAACAACAACAACAAAAATTTAATAAAAAAAAAAAAAACATGAATACAAAGTCCCAGCTAACATATGGATTAGGCTACTAATAATACATAAAATTTTAACAAATGTTATCAAAATATATGACAGATAATTCGAATAAAAATAAAAATTGTGGCATTGCCTTATTTATTATTTTATAAATCAATAAAATAAAAGATTATTATTTCTTTTGAATTTAGACTTTGATAAAGCAATGCAATAAATTTTACATTGGTTGCTGGTTATAATCAACAATGTAAACCAAATATTTAGTACCCAAAAGGTTGAAGCGATTAAATATGTTCTGCTAAACATAAAAATCCTCATCTATCTTACCTTCCGGACCCGATCCAATTTAATTTTTTTTATAAGATATTGAAATGAAGTGTCGAGTCAGACAATCAGCAATCTTCCGGATATATGGAGATGTGTATGTATCAAATAAATCTAAGGACGCTTTCGTTTGAAAAGCTTAAGTTTAAATCTAGAAATTGACTTTATGCCGTAAATTATTGAAATTATTTCTTTAATTCTCCAATTTTAAAGGTCAATTTTCCCAACGATAATCGTTCAGTTCTGTTTGCTATCAGATACACTTAAGTTAGTAAAGATCTCTTGCGTGCTGACTGGGTAAATTTTTTTATTTATTTTTTTACCCATTCCTATTCTTTATTCTTATGACAGCACGTCATATATTTGATTTATAATATTATGATTTTTGTGAAGTGAAAAAAGCAACGAATTTCATATGGTTCGTGTCTACATGTTAAAAGTTTGAAATGTATTGTGAACATGAGCGTTGAATTCTTGATATGTTCGATTATATTGTTTGCTTTCATTATTTTTTTGAATAAAATGAAAATTGTTGAATATTTCATATGAATCGTGTCTGATTAGTTGGGTAACTATTTCATTTTAGTTGCCAAATCCAACAAAAAATAAAATAAAATAACACTCAAGGCAGGTAAAAAAAAATATCAAAATATGAAAAAAGAAAAGCTTTGATGAAATATTTAGTTTATTACCGTAATTTATATTGAGAAAAAAAGCATAATAAAGTTATCTTAAATACATTTGCTAAAAATAAAATTTAAAACATTTCTATTAAACATTACTCACAAACAAAGAAGAAACAATAACTAATAACATTTAAAAATAAATGTTTGCCTGAACTCTACCCGATAGAACGGAAAATAGAATTTGTATGGCATATCTTTATCTTTTACCATAAATTTCGGGATGTTCGCTTTAATATGGATTTGGTTGTGTATCCCCAAAACTTCACATTATATTACTATATAGTAGGTAATCCACAAATGGTTTTATGGGTTATAGAAAGTTTTAATGCCGTGTAAGTGGCATTGGGAAACCTTTTTTTTTTTACATATATATATATATATATATCTTTTTTTTTGGGTGCTCTTAGCTCAACCAAACAAAACAGAAAATTCTTTTTACACTTTGTGGTCTCAGTAAATTTGTGAAATTTAAGATTTACCCCAAAAACATAGGTGCTTTGATGGTTACTGGTAAACGATGCTTAATATATTTATTATATATAAGAGTATGTCTCAGTTGTACAATTTTTGTTTGTTCGCCCTATTTACTCGCTTGTATTAGATAACCTTTAATTAATTATAATTAGCAGTTTCTGAACAAGTTTCAATAATTTTACATACTAGTGACGTGACGTGAGATATTACAAGAATATTTAATATACAGGATATCTCAGATAAGATAATTTTTTATCGCATGTACATGCGATTCGATAAGATTCCCTGATATCACTCTAAATATTTTTGTTATTGGCAATTTTGTGATATCGAAGGTTGTTAGACAAAATTTAATATTTTATAGCGAAAAGGATTTTTATCCCAAGGTCATCAATTGTGTCCGCTGTGTTATCTTCATGATCCATTTTCGAGTGATCTATAAGACAATACCAAAACTTCAAGACCCCAAAAAACCTAGGAGAAGTCTATCAATCGAAAAATGAGATATTACCAGAAGAGTTTACATAAGTTTCATTTCTGGTTGCAATATGAATTAGTATAAATAAATATCTAGAAGTTGTTTTCGATAAATCCGCTAAAATGTTTTTTTTTTCATGTTTATATAAGTAATGACCTAATATTCATAAAAAAAATCCTATGATCTTGCAAGAGAAAATATCAATAATAAAAAATTACAAATATTATCATCTTATTTGAGGCGCCCTGTAATGTAAAAAAAAAAACAAAACAATTAATTGGCAAAATTCTGATCTCAAATTCAATTATATATGTCGTACATTCACATTACATTTAAACATTTGCAGAAACTTAAAATTCAATGATAGCGAGAACAAATCCAATGAATGTCTACAAGCTATTTACTAGAGTATAGCACAATTACCATTTGAATTTAACACGATGAATCGTTAAAGGTGTTTGAAGATAAATCATTATATATACTCTTTAAAAGCCAAATTGTGGTTATACTATAATTACATTGAACAATTTGAAACTTGTCTATTATCAATAATGTTCAAATATAGCTTACAAATATATGTTCCGTATGGGGCTATATTTGATTAATGTTGAAACCTATAAATTTACCAGAACATTTAATTTTATTTCACATGTTTTAAACTATTTGGTTTAAAGTCTTCCTTTAGTACTGATTAAATTCATTGCTTTGTGATGAATGTGTATCTTGGTATAAAGGCTCGTATTTCGCATAATATAAAATTATACGGTAATCAATTTTAATGTGCGTCCATTACCTTTAAATTAAATTCAACAAAAAAAAAACCCCTTGCTTTATTTTTTTATGGTAAAACGTTTTTTTTACAGCCACAAATTCCACATTATATTTAATATTTAAAAAGATATTATTTACTGACTTCCCGAACAAAAATATAAAAATTAAAATAATTTTGTTGATTGAATTTCCTCTGTCTCCAATTCAACAAGTTTCCAATAAACTTTCAAACAAATATTATTCTTTAACTTATGTGAAAAAAAGTAGCCAAAAAACCTAAACCATATAATATATATGTATAAATAAAAAACCAAAAAAAATAAATATAAGCGATATATTATTTTCAACTTGAAA